>OX393551.1:20903474-21163029 GCA_947650365.1 Chamaelirium japonicum | reverse complement strand
AAACCCCAACCGGTCCGGATTTCCAAATATATGTATACTAGGGCCGGATCCGAGCTCAGACCCTTGACCTGACCTGGCCTGGCCAGACGGACCCATCTGAGCTTAGAATCTCTAGGGCCAAATCCCTCCCCCAACGATTGGAGGACTCGGAAAAAAAAAAAACCACTCAAATCCTTGGATATATACTGCCTCTCTCTCTCTCTCTCTCTCTCTCTCTCTCTCTTAAACCGAACATGCCAAAAAGGGCGTCACATTGCTGTATTTCTTGTCCATCAATTGTAAAAAGGGCTTCCAGTTTCATAGGGTGCTCACATTGACATAAAATCGATTGTAGAGTTTTTTTTTGAGTTTTTGTTCAAACAAGAAAATTAAACCTGATGGGCAAATTCCTCACTCACCGAGAGAGGTTGCTATGTGGCAATTAGAGGACGGTTAAGAAGGTTTCCACGTGGCACCCAATTGTTTGAGGCAACTGTTTTAGTATATGGTTACAAGTCGTTGGCCCGGTCTCAGCCTGGATTTTAGAAATGAAACACACTGGGAGAGAGAGAGAGAGAGAGAGTAACTACGATTGTCTTAGACCTGAGGTGGCTGTGTGCCTCATGCAATTATTTCTAATTCTGAGTACCGAAACAAAAATATGAGCAGCATAAAGGTTGCAGTGAGACCATGTATGAAAGAAAAAAGAAAAATCAGCCAATTTTCAGTCTCTCACCCCACTCTGGAACTCACACCATCACGGTAAAAGGTCGCCTTGTATGTTCGCCTTGAACGAAGGACCAGCTCACAAGAAGACGGGTGCCATGACCAATGTAATAGTCGCGAGCATCTTGATGAGAACATGGAGCGACGGCCCCGCCGTGTCCTTGAACGGATCTCCAACCCTGCAAAGTATGGGGGGCCTCACATGAGCCTACATTGACTGAAGGTGTGCATTCTAAGATGAAAAAAGAATTGTTTAGAGCCTCTGTGCTACACTATAATAATGAACCAAGGGATTTAGTATTTATAAAAGGATCAACACCATGTGATATACATCTTCTAAGTATAAAACTATAAATTCTCTCTCTACACACACACACACACACACACACACACACACAGAGAGAGAGAGAGAGAGAGAGAGAGAGAGAGAGAGAGAGAGAGAGAGAGAGAGGTGTTTTAAATTTTGGTTTCGTGTCGGGTTTCGGTCCAAAGCCTAAATCAAAATTTCAACCAAAATTTAAATTACAATTCTAGTTTTGAAACCGAAATGAACCGAAATTGACCAAAAATATCAAAATCAGGTTTCTGACACCCATTTCGTTCGAAACCGAAACATTTTGCTGAAATTTCATAATTTTGTCAAAATTTGAAACAGAGAGAGAGAGAGAGAGAGAGAGAGAGAGAGAGAGAGAGAGAGAGAGAGAGAGAGAGAGAGAGAGAGCTATGAAGATTTACACATACATGCATAGATTTGTTGTGGAATATACCTATTGAACGGAACTAAGTAGAATACATCTCTCTTTTCAATCAACTATTGGTAGATTGAAAAATTCTTAACTCATTTTTAACTCTTCCCCCAAATCCTCTCTCCTCTCTAATCTCTCTAACCAGCGAATGTGCATTGATTATTTTCCAGATATATGATATTTTGGGGAGAATTTTGGGTGAAACAACACAGATGCGCAGTTACAAACTAACACAGTTTTATTCCATAAAATTATGAAAACTGTGGAAAAAATATCTTAGGGGAATGCTTGATTCACTCAAAAGTCTCTAGTGTGTACCCAGATTATGGGACCGACCTTAAAAATACAAAAAACAACAAATCAGAGCAAAGTAACAACAAACCTCTTCCCCATTTGTTTCATCAAAACATTAAACATGAAAAACTTGGAGGGTTGCTCCTTTGTCTTCAAGAGTTTAAACTTAACCAACAAGATAGGTCTCCCTACACGCCACCCGTCCTTTTAAGTTTCTCGGCAGGCCCCTTGCTTGCAAAGTTACTTTGGGCCGGTTTTCAACACCGATCTTAAAGGCCTGTTGCTGTCAGGTTTACAACCGGGGCTGACAATTCCTTTCAATCTTCTGTGGATCCTTTCCTAAGAAGAGTCGTCGTCCGTAGTTTACCCCCATCGTCATGGGACAAGACTTGGATGATGATCAAAACATAAAAATCTTCTGCTAAAATGATCGTAATTGCAATGGATCTAGATAAGGGAACCGTGCATGAATTGTCCTCCATAGTTTGTCCCACTTGAAAACCACAATGTTTCACCCAAAATGACATGTTTTGTATAGAATATCAATCTGTGCCGATTACTATCATTAAGAGAGTATTTGGTCACAGACTCTTCCCTCATACATGGTTCCCTTTTCTAACGGATCTTTCATCTATCTGATAGGAAGGAGAATGCTCTTCCATCTTCTCAATGTTCTCATAACTCTATTCCAGTTTTGTAACCGTTTGCTTTTAATAAACTGGTAGGGGTCAAGGCCGAACCCCCCCACCCTCATTAACTGAGAGGGATTTCGAGAAAAACAAACTATTTTCCCGTTTTTCTTTAGGGATTGGATCCTCTGAATCAGAGTAACTCATAGGAAAGTGAGTACTTTCCAACTTTGGTTCCTAAGAAAGTACAGAAAAAAATGCATTGCTTTCCCTGTCTGCATTGCTTTGGGCCACATATGAAACAAAAATTTATGACCAATATGTTTAAAGCAATAAGTACCAGTAGGCTAAGTATTAGCCTTGTCACATTAAGACAGGGCTCGCTATGGAAAAACTGGAGAAGGGTTTGAAAAAAGGAATTCAGAAATAATTTTCCAACTATCTCGCAATATGTAGTTAACCCTTGCTATTTCCACCTCAAATCTTAATGTTATGAATCTTATGATAACTAGACAATATCACTTTAACTCAATTTCTTAAATTACTATTCCTGCCAAGAAGGAACTTTGTCCAAATCAGCCATGCACAATTATAAGAATGTGGTGAGATCATCGAATTACATATACATTGCTCTAATAGTAGAAATAATAATAATAATGTTATTGATGTTGATGCTGATAATAATAATTTAACACAATTGAAGACTCCTACATCACGTCAAGTAGGTAAGTTACCTACTCCTGCACTACATTTTATCTGATTCGATCATCTCTCTAGCTTATATTATCTCATTACCCAAAATTCTAGATACTTGGTATTAATTTATGGGGAAGTTTGACATAAGTCCTTTTTGAGGGATGACTTTAGTTGCATGACACATTAATTTCAAAATATAGCTCAGGTCCCTCCAGACGAATATACTCTTTCTAAAGAAGAATGTATACTCTTTCAAAAACGAATGTATACTCTTTCTAAAGACGAATGTATACTATTCCTAGAGACGAATGTATACTTATAGGGACTTTAGCTAATATAGCAAATTATGGTGTCCTGCGACTAATATTGCAAAATAGTTAAGGACCTATACCTAATTTGCCGTTAATTTATTGTGTCATGTTTTTTACAAGATTGTTTAGCCTAATAACTTGTAAAGTTGCTTTTGGATAAATTAACTAGTATTCTAAAAAGCGGCCCTCCCACCGCCTAGCTTAGTCTAGGTGGTGCAGAAAGGCGTCTCAGGCCTCTAGGCGTGGTTAGATGGCCGCCTAGGCACTAGAACGTGTATAGATGCTATTCAATTATTGATAATCATAAATTTATGATTTGGAATGTACTAAAATTATGGATATTATGATATTATCTGAGATAATATCATGCTTGTTTTTGTTCTTGTTAATCTTGAATTTATGGTTATGTAAATAATACATGCTCTTTAAAATAATATTTGGGATAATCATGAATTTATAGTAAGTTAAATATATATATATATATATTATAATATCAAAAATAATTAAAAAAAGAAAAAAAACCTAGGCGCTAGAAGGTCCCCCACCGCCCGACTAGTGCCTAGGGCTTTTTAGAACATTGAAAATAACCTAAAATCACTTCAAGTAGGTAAGTTACCTACCCCTGCACTACATTTGACTTACCGCCCTGTGTTAATAGGCCAATTAGACTTACCCCCCCTAAAATGATTTCAATTAGAGTAGCCCACAAAAAAGTAGAATTAACCCCCCAAAAAATTGACTTACCCCCCCAATGCCTATATGACATTTGGAGATACCCTCAATTTCGTCTAATTATCACATAAATTTTGGGTGTTTAGTCAAAGTTGGGGGCAACTCTAATTGAAATAATTTTAGGGGAATAAGTCTAATTGACCTATTAACACTAGGGGGAAAGTCAAATGACACTAAAAAGCAATTGAACCAACTAAAAAAATAACTCAAGAAGAAGAAGAATTTCAGTTGCTAATTGAATCTATAATTAATTTGCATAAACAAAACTATAATTATATACATCTTAGATTAGTCCAAGTTTCCCTTATACCACTATCCATAACAAGATTAAAGACATCCTCTAGCCTGTAAGATGATAGACATAGAAAATTTGAACATTCCATACTTGGAGCCAAAGAAGGAAGTCTCTATTATGGACCCATATTCTTCAATAACCTACCAAATTACTTTGTATCTCACGGATGAAAACATAAATGAAAACTTAATACTGCAATAAGATGAACCATCTTTTTGCGCCCACAGCGTTGACCTTGCATTGACGTAAAAAACTTGCGTCGACCTTGCGTGGGCCTTAATGCTTCGTCGAAAGCAATAGTAAGGCCAATCCAAGGTCGGCGCAAAAATTTGACCTGAGTCCCCGAGACAAAAAAAAAAACCGTCAACATAAGGTGAAATCTTGTGTCGAAGGAAGATTTTTGATTTCGCCTTGTGTTGTCTTGTGGAGGTTGTCAGGACTTTGCTTTCCATTCTGCTTGGTCGGTAGTCACAGGGAAACCCACCACTTGTGTTCCTCCTTGTCGGAGAACCCTCGTCAAAGGTCGACTTTCTCCATTGCTTCGTCAGAGTTCGCCAGTGTTTTTGTTTCTTCATTTCTTTATGGAGTCACTGTGAGGTTTCAAACTCTTATCCTTCACTGGAAGTCATCGGAAATCCTACAACTTACGTTCTTCCTTGCCAAAGGCTGTCAAGAGGTTGTCGGGAGTTCACTTTTCTTATAACTTCATCGAAGATCATCCAAATACAAGGTACTTGCGTTGGAGAATTAGCAAGTTTCATGCAAGAATAGGTAACAGACAATGTTGAGGGTATTTTTGTTCAAAAATACAAAATATGAACGTGCAAGGGTTTCGTACATGAAGGTCATAAAAGTAATGCAAAAAAAACTAGGGCCAATTTGAGAAATATGTAGCAGTCGGGGATCATTTAAGGAGAAACCTCTTAACAATACCACAAAATGTGGTGGACACTGCAAAATAGATACATATGAAGTTTATGAAAAATGGTCATACCGCGACATTAGGTTTCCTCCTTTCCAACTGTCAAAATGTCATTATGATTTCCTTCTAAAATGGCATACCCTTTAAAATAATTATCACGTATTATAAAAATCACAACAGTAAATGGAATGCAATGTCTATGTGCAAACAATCATAGGTGGAATGCTTGACAACAAATAACACCTTGCATAAGTAAAGCAGTGGAGGGCAAAAAGGATGGTAAACTTACGTATCTCCAGTAACTGCTGCCTTGTGACAATCACTACCTTTGCCTCCTAGAGCACCAGTTTCTATATATTTTTTAGCATTATCCCAGGCGCCCCCAGCAGTATTTAGGAAGAGAGCCATAAGTATACCGGACACCGTCGCAAACATAAGCATTGAAGCCACAACTTTAGCTCCGAGAAGTGGGTGACCAGTGACTTGACCCAATAACCGGAAAAGGATTCCTGCCACATAAAGTTATTGTGGAAAAAAATTCATCATGCAGCCCCACCATCTAAGACATCATAAAATATGGCGAAGATGTAGAATGCACGCAATTAAATCAATGCACAATAACACACACAAAGACCCCAAAAGCTGGACACAAAAGAAAAACTCACCAACTACTATTGGTGATATAATTGCCAAAGCACCAGGTTTTATCATTTCCCGTAAAGACGCAGATGCCACGATGGCAACGCAACGGCCATAGTCTGGTTTTTCTTTATACTCCTGGGATGGGCATTTCATATAACTCTTAGTCCCCAATCATGAGGTAAATGAAATAATCAAATATTTCAAGCCTGGATACATACCATTATACCAGGTCTATCAATAAACTGCCTTCGAACTTCATTAACAACCTCCTGAGCCGTTCTTCCAACAGCTGAACAGGCCCAGGCACTAAACAAAAATATAAGCATAGATCCCAACAAGCCGCCAACAAAAACCTCAGGAATCGCTATGTCAACCTGCACATCCAACAATACATATATGTAACAATAAGCTCAATATATTAGAGACAAAACAAATAAACCAAGAAATATAAGAGAAGCAGGGGGCTCAATAAACCTGTTTAAAAGGAACGTGAGCAAATGAAGCGACTTCATCCATATACGCACTAAAAAGGAGGAAAGAAGCAAGTGCGGCAGACCCAATAGCGAACCCTTTTGTGGTCGCTTTAGTAGTGTTACCCACAGCATCTAGAATGTCTGTGATTTCTCGAACACTTTCAGGCTGCAAGATAATTAAATGTTATTATGACCAAACAACATCAAGTGCTATATATTGTCGACAAAAAACGTGCAAGGAAAATTCCTCGATAAAATAGCTGGATGTTGCAATCATTAGACTCAACAGTTAAGGCTAGTACACATGGAACAAAATAATCAATTTAAGTAGAAACATAAGATTCCTAAAATGTCAATATAAACAAAGTCAATTGTTGAAACCACATCAAAATTTGCTTTTGCTGAAAGGAGCACTTCCATTCCCTTTCTACTAGAACAAAACTTAAAAGATCTTTTAAGTACAACAAAGGTACCTGCTGACTCATCTCCACAATTCCACCTGCATTGTCAGCTATAGGACCAAACATATCCATTGTGAGGACATAAGCTGCAGTACTAAGCATACCCATTGTTGCTACAGCCGTCCCGAACAGACCACCAGTCGGGTCCCCAGTTTCATCTACCAGGCCAGAAGTATGTCCCAGCCAGAAAGCTGAGATGATAGCTACGCTAATCACAAGAACCGGGAGAGCTGTTGATTCCAAACCTAAACTTATGCCTGCAATTATATTAGTTCCATGCCCTGTAGCACTTGAAAGAGCTAAAAGACGGACAGGCTCATGCTTGTAGTCTGTGTAATACTTGGTGATCCAAACAAATGCGTATGCTGTTATGATTCCGACCAAGCCACATAAGGCAAAGCTCAGCCACGCAGAAGGTGCTTGTTCGGTATATAGAAGCCACCGAGTAGACTGTCAAGAACACAATTAATATGATCAGGATGAGAACAAAAGTTATAAGCAAATGGCAAAATGCAGCATTGATCAAGTTAATGTCAAAACTGAGTTTCAGATAATGAATCATCACTTGAATGAACAAGTGGAAAAGAAAATACTACAACACTTCAGCAATTAAAACCATGATTCTTAAATAGTTCAACCAAAACAAAAAACTTACAACACCAAAAGTTAGAACAGCTAAGATTATAGTGACTGAATAGCCTTTCTGGAGTATTGCCATGGGATCCTCTATAGGAACCTTTGCTCCAGATTCACGTGTGCCCCTGATCGACAGTATTCCTACTGATGACACCACCAAGTCGAAAGAATGGACAACAAGAGGGAACAGGATAAACCCAGATGGATCTGCATAGAAATAAGAATTAATCATGAATAAATGCTAATTGAACAAATAAAAAATTGCAGAAAAGAAACCATGATTTCTTTAAGGTCTAAGAAACCGCCATTGTTGGTATCAGAGCCTAAGATTATAACAACTAGGATTTTTTTCAGAAAAAGGTCAATAATAACAAGTGGAGAACTCTACCTTCGATGGGGTTAAATATATAACTAAAACGAGATGGTTTTCAATTTCTGAAAGTATCTGTAACAACCTTTACAAGTTTTATCATCTCCCAGATAGATATTCCTAATGCTACCTCCATGCTTCTTGTTTCACATACTATCCAATCAGGCAACATCCTACTCCACACTATACTCAATATAAATTGTTCACAAAAATTGGATAAAAACCTAGTCGCAAGGATATTGATGTGTTTGTGCATGTGTGTGTTAGAGAGATACAGAAAGAAAATGAACATTCTCCTATTAAGAAAATCTAATTCAAAGGACATGCCTCCAAAGTTTGCTGTTATTTCATAAAGCTTATGGAGCTTCAAGGATCTAAAACCCAATTCACTCCTAGATCAATTATCATGTGCTTGTATGCAAAACTCCACGTCGAGACCAATCAATCCACTCATAGTCACATTATGCAGTTCTCTGACCAGTTCTTGAATGACCAGAACAAGATCTAAAGGGCATGTATTGGTTGTTTAACAGAGCTTGTTAAGCTTCAAAACTCTAGCTCCAACGATGCAATATTAGTCATAATATTCTCCACTTTATTTGAAATTTTCATATCGTTCTCATATTATCGTTTTTAACTATTTCCTCTCAATTTATTGTGACTAGTGAAAACAGAAATTTTGTGTTTTTATTACAAATAGACCTAAAATAGTAAGTCGAGAGGAGAGAACTAAATGGCAACGGCGGCCCTCCACAGCGGCAAATTGAAGAACCATGGTGCCGCAACGACGGCGGCTCGCCACATTATGTAAAAGGTGCAAAAGGTGAATATACCCCCGGTATGAAATTTTTGACCGGTCACCCTTTTGGCCCAAAACCCGCAGCAAATCCACTGTCCGAGGCAAAATGACGAACCTCGGATGCCACAACGACAACACTCTACAGCACGAAAAGGGTGAAAAAGGCAAGTATGATGCCCCAAGCATGAAACTTTCGATCGATCCCCTTTAGACCCTAAACCTGTGCCAAATCCATTATCCCGAGGTCAAACGAGGAACCCTTGGGTGACTTAACGACAAGGGACCTCTAAAAGGTAAAAAAGGCATGCTCCGATATGAAACTTTCGATCGGTCGTCTTTTGGCCCGAAACCCACGCCAAATCTATTGTCCCAAGGCAAAACGAGGAACTCCCGAGTGCCACAACAACAACGACCCTCCACAGCCTATAAAATGTGAAAACGACGAATATGTTCCCGATACAAAACTTTTGGTCGGTCGTCTTTTCGTTCGAAACTTGCGTCAAATCCACTGTCCCGGCCCTCCCAGGTAGGGTTGTTAATGGGCCGGGTTCGAGTCAGGCCACCCCATGCTCAGGCCCTGCCCAAACTTATGAGTGTGTCCCCATGTCCGGCCCGAGCCCAAATTAAAATTTTTGAGCTTGGCCTAGACTCAGCCTGAAACTTTTTTACAAAGCCCAAGCCCAAATTCGGCCCAAATTAAGCATGTATTTCTACCGCGATATATGCCTAAATCTCTTTTCTTCTCTTGATCACACAATAAAAGTAGAAAATAGCACCGATTATGATATACATTAAAAGGATATATGTGAAACAATGCTTCTAAAGTCCGAGGTATTGATATTTGTAACGTGGGAACTTTTAAAACTATGTATTCATTGTATATAAAAATAAAAATAAAATATTTCGGGTTTATCAACCAGTCGCCTTTGGGCCCGAAACCCATGCCAAATCCAATGTCCCGGAACAAAACGAGGAACTTCTAGGTGTCATAGCGACGACGGCCCTCCCGAGCCTGTAAAAGGCAAAATAAAACATGCCCCAAGTATAAAACTTTTGGTTGGTTGCCTTTTGACCCAAAACTCGTGCCAAATCCACTGTCCTGAGGCAAAATAAGGAAACCATGGGTACCACAGTGATGATGGCCCTCCAAAGTCTGTAAAAGACAAAAAAGAGAAATATGCCCCTGGTATGAAACTTTTGGTTGGTCACGTTTTGACCCAAAACCCACGCTAAATCAACTCTCTCGAAGAAAAATGAGAAACCCATGTGTTCCGCAACGACGATGACCATCCACAACCTGTTAAAGATGAAAAAGACGAATATGCCCCTGGTATGAAACTTTTGATCGGCCGCCTTTTGATCCGAAACTCGCACCAAATTCATTGTCTCGAGGCAAAACAAGGAACCTCCGGTTGCCGCGGCGACGACCGCCCTCATAGTATAAAAGGCAAAAAAAAAAAAACGAATATGCCCTGGTATAAAACATTTGGTCGGTTGCCTTTTGACCGAAACCCACACCAAATCCATTATCTCGAGGCAAAACGAGGAACCCCAGAGTACTGTAGCGGTGAGGGCCATCCACAGCTTGTAAACGGCAAAAAAGATGAATAAGCCCTTGGTATAAGACTTTCGGTCGGTCACCTTTTAGCCCGAAAACCGTGCCAAATCCAAAGTTCGGGGGCAAAATGAGGAACCCTTGGGTTCCGCGACGGCAACGACCCTCCATAGCCTGTAAAAGGCAAAAAAACATGAAAATGCCATCAGCATGAAACTTTTGATCGGTCGCCTTTTGCCCCGAAACCTGCACCAAATCCACTGTCCCAAAGAAAAATGAGAAACACATGGGTGTTGCAGTGACGACAACCCTCTACAACTTGTAAATGATAAAAAAGACGAATATGCCCCTAGTATGAAACTTTCGATTGGTCGCCTTCTGGCCCGAAACCCACACTAAATCCACTTTCTCGCGGCAAAACAAGTAAACCCCGGGTTTCGCAACGACAACAGCCCTCCACAACCTATAAAAAGTGAAATTAAAAAACGAATATGCCCCCGGTATGAAACGTTCGGGTGGTCACCTTTTGGCCTGAAACCTACGCCAAATCCATTGTCCCGGGGCAAAACGAGAAACCCCTGGGTGCCGCAGCGATGATGGCCCTTCGCAACCTGTAAAATACGAAAAAGATAAATATGCCCCCAGTATGAAACTTTTGATCGGTCATCTTTTGACCCAAAATCCATACCAAATCCAATATCCGGAGGTAAAATCATGACACCCCAAGTTCCGCAACAACGACGGCCCTCCACAATATGTAAAAAGCAAAAAGATGAATATGCCTCTCCCCTGATATGAAATTTTTGGCAGGTCGCCTTTTTGCCTGAAACTTGTGACATTTCACCGTCCCGAGACAAAATGAGGAACCCTAGGTGTCTCAACGATGACAACACTCCACATCCTGCAAATTGCAAGATGAAACTTTCGATCGGTCGTTGTAGGACGCAAAAAGATGGTTCTTATTGCTTAGAACCGTACGAGATTACAACCACAACCGAGCGCTTGGGGGTGGTGAGGCATTGCAGAGAAGATGTATCAAGAGATTGTGGGAGATATCCTCTGTGGTTCTCTGATCCTCGGATCTTCCTTTGAGACTTCGAATAGATTGCCCAATACAAAGGTTTTATGAGGGTTTAGGGTTTTTTTGGAGATAGAGGAGATCCTTGCTTTGGCCCATCCGTGCTTCGCGCTTCACCTCGTGCCTCCTTTGACTCTTCCTCTTGATTGATCTTTAGCTTCGATCTTTCCTATTGCTTTCGGCTCTTGCTTCTATTGTTTTTGGTTTGTCTCTTGCGCTAACATGGGAGAAGAGAGGCTTGTGCTGCTTTTGTTTTTCCAGACTTCGCACCGTATCGACTAGAACGTGTGTTGCTTTGCTCGTCGTTCTTTGTACTTCACCGGCTTTACGCTTACTTTGTTCTGGCTTTTGCTTTGCTTTTGGCTTTTGCCTTGGCTTGATCTTAGCTTTTGATGGTGATGGGTATGTCTCTGGATCTTCTTATCCGAGCTTTCTCCTTCGTCAACGGAGCGAAGAGTTGATGGCGACGGATGTAGCATCGTCTCTTTGCTTCCTTCTCCGATATTTTTTCTTCGTGGACGGAGCAAAACTTTACGATTTTCAAGTGTGTTAATTCTAGATGAGGACTTTAAGAGGACTATGCTTTTTTCCCTAAGGGATGTGCTTGCCTGAACCTCGTGAAGCCTTCGGTCTTCAGATTCAAACATTCAACATAAAATTGTGTTGGACAATATCTTCTTTCATAAACCATTCAACCTACGTGATGCAACAATATTTTTTCTTTTTGGGAGAAGATGATAGAAAATACTTAGAAAGGAATATGCCCTCATGTTTCTTTTATTTAGGATACGGGAGAGTGTGATCGGGGTCGGTCGCCAGACAGCTATGAGTGATGCCTCAGCACACAAGTCCACAAGCTGAAGTTGCTATCTTTTCTTATGAGTACTCTCGGTCTCGGGTTCAATTGTTACCTATATAATACAACACATATATAATAGTATTGGGGGTTCAAGTTGGGTTGGGTTGCCGGACTCCTCAACCAGAGCCCAACCCAAATTCAACTCGGGTTGTGTTTTTTCAACCCTAACATAACCCATTCGTCAAATACATCAACCCAAACCCATCCAAATCTCGGGTTAGGCTCAAGTTAGGTTGGGTCCAACCCGCCCAAGTTGCAGCCCTAGGTATGGGGTAGTCGCACCCTCCCCGTCTCATCAGACCTTCTGGAGCGTCACACCTGATAACCTTAGGCGTCTCACCTCGGAAAAAAAAAAGATGAAGTAATCTAAGCCCTATAATACCTATAATCTAATCCCTAAAAATTAGGTGAGGATTAGGGCCCATAAAATACACAACCCCATAAGACTAGTATTTACTACCCTAATAAGATTAGGACCCCTATACTAAGAAATAAAAGTAAATAACAAATAAATGAAAAATACAAGTCACGCTTTGATATCAGTGCAACATAGTATGTTGATAAACATACATGCACGAATCTAACTATCATCACCCCAGGAGCATGGACCAAGTGTTGTTTTACTTGCTTATGTCGGGCAATGCGATCAATGGTAACAAAGCTGCAAAATGCACATGATACCAGATTCTTTTCAATATAGTAGCCATACTACCATCCCAAATCCATAGAGAGACCAGGTTTAAGAGAAGAAGAGCCAACAAAAGCTATGAAGATTGTGGTGTGAGAGCCTAGCAACTACCAATAATTGCCTAGTGAAAAGATATGAAAGTAAGAAATTTTATTATAGTTGTAGCCTGCAAACGAATGTCGATGGTGACGTTGTGTATATGTGCCCCGCTAGTGGTTTTGACCTCACCTCGATACATGGCGCGTAACAATCTTAAGCTCGAAGAGAGAGAGAGAGAGAGAGAGAGAGAGATCCTAGTAGAGAGATTGGTGGAGACCTCAGAAAGCTTGGCTTTGACTTTATCGCTTGATAGACGGCACAACAAGCTTAAGCTTTAAGAGAGAGAGAGAGAGAGAGAGAGAGAGAGAGAGAGAGAGAGAGAGAGAGAGAGGGAGGGGGGGGGAGGATTGAAGGTTGGGTGAAAGTCTGGGAGAAGGGCTTGAGAGCCTAGTGGAGAACCTCAGAAAGCTTGGAGGATACTTGGTGAAAGCTTGGAGAAGAGTTAGATAAGAGGTTTAGAAGAGTTATGTGATGAGGGACAGAGGGAGTATACATGAGTAAAAAATTGGGTAGGGGGGGGGGGGGGGGGGGGGGGGGGGACGACGGCGTAGAAACTAAGGGAAAAAAAAACAATATTAAAAAAAATAAAGACCAGTTTTTTTTACTGTTGGCACTATGCAGTAGCATGACATCACAATTCACTATAAACCAGCACAGTAACATGCCACATGTGTGACCATGTACATGGACCTCATATACGCATATGCAGTTAATCACATGACATGACTACAAAGTGCATGAGGTTTGCAATCCGACATTTTATCATTCGGTTCACATCGTAGATTTGAAGAGAGTATCTAGCAAAATGTGACAAATGTTAAAAGAAACACAATATTCCGCAAAGCAACAAATACCACTATGCAGTAAACATACTTAGAGGATGTCACTTTTGGATTTTATTCATCATAGAGGTTTAGCTCATGCCCATGAATGAAACATATAATCTTTACATCTAAAATCATGAATATAACTGCCATAGAATGGTACTCATATATTCAAGATGCCATAGTATCTATGTTACTGAGGTGTTCCAGCATCTATGCCTTGATAACATTGCATCAGACATGATACTTATATCCAGATCTGTAGCTAGAAGTCTTAATCCCCAGTATCAGGCTAGCTTCTTATATGCATATGTATATAGGCAAGCTCTAAGGTGAACAGATTGTGAATTTTTGTCAAATGAGCATTGCCCTTACCTTCAATGTTACAGCGTCGAGCCATTGTTCCTCCAAGTATCATAGCACTGATTATCTCTGCTGCTATACTCTCAAAAAGATCGGCGCCTCGAGCAGCACAATCGCCCACATTGTCACCAACCTTGAGTAAAAAAATCAAATAAATAATTTATTTAATTTAAAGTTTTTATAAAAAGTAGTGCTTAATTTATATGAAGTGATATACATATTAAGGAATAGATAAAGTCTAATTAACTTTCTGATTCAACAGTCCTCAAATTCGCTTTTGGAAGAGGTGACTTTGTTCATTCATGGCTTTGATCCAATAGTTTTCATAAGTTATCTTCAGTGATATTCTATCTAGTTTGCGTAACAAAAGCTAACTTATTAGAACGTTAAGTACGTAATTAGCTCATGATTTACTTGAATTAATAGAACAATTATTTCCGATAATGAAGAATCTGACAAAAAAACATTAAAAGCAAGGACCAATAATTTTTGGTACTAAATCCATTTTGAAAAATGAAGCCACTTGCTTACTCCCATTCCCTAGACTACGTTGAATTGTTAACCACAAGAAATTTGTTGTTCCCATGTTTTCCACTTGTTCATGCTTCTAGTATAGCTCTAGTTCCTAGATTCTAAACTCAATTTTTACAAGAATTCGGGTCTGTGATGCAGAAACTTGCTGAATATGTAGGTAGTTAGTAAGTCCCCCCTCCCAAAACAATAAAAGGATTAGCATGCAATAGCAACAGCAAGAGTAGTATATACTATAAACCAACATGTTCCAAGGATTATAAATACAGAAATTGCACAAGGAATATGGTCAGATAAATGGAATATAATTTTCCAAATCTCTCACAAAACAAGTGAAAAAAGTAATTACCCGTAATCTTTACAATGTTACTCAAGTTTCACGATAAGGACAACAAATACATGGGATAGATTGTTCAAGAAAGAATGCAGTAAAATATATAATCAAGGCAAGCTCAAGTTGAAAGTATCAAATGCATTGAAGTCCAGAAATAAAATCACTAACATCATGAATCGGTCATCAAAGCATAAATAATGAAGTGTAAATACCAAGTCTGCAATCACGGCAGGATTCCTAGGATCGTCTTCAGGAATACCCTGCTCCACCTTTCCAACCAGATCAGCTCCAACATCTGCTGCTTTGGTGTAAATTCCACCACCCAGTTGAGCAAAAAGAGCAACAAACGAGGCACCAAAACCATATCCAACAAGGAGAAGAGGCACTGCATAAAAGGGTGAAGATGTCAAATAAGTTCACGGTATAATCTTCATGTGAAGTAACATGTATATAATGTAGGTGGGTTATCAAACCATAATGTGGAACCAATTGGGCATGTGCCAGTCTAGGCTGATTTTGTCATAACTTTAAGAAAATTGGATATGTTTAGTCGCAATCACAAGATCTAGAACAAAACCAGTCAGAAAACATCCAAAATGTGTGAAATCATAATGGCAGCATTTCTTATTAGCTTATAGGAATTTATTATTCAAAATTCCTCTCTCTAAAATATTTGTCATTTGAATAGTTATATTTATTGAAAATCTGGGAGAAACCACTCAATAGATATTGTAACCATAATCATCAAAGTGATCAAACCTTCTTTCATCTTATACGGGGTGGGCAATATGAACTCATCTTTGCCAGCCATTCTTGTTAAGAATTATCTCTATTCTCACTGCAAATTTTTTTATATATATCTTTTCTAACTCCATGTTATTTTTTGTCTTCCTCCTATTTTGCATTACGGGGGCTGCTTCTGCTCTTCTTTGTACAAGCACATAATATTTAGAATGCGTTATCGCTTTGTTCCAAGTTGATGCAACTCCAACACCTCCTCTAATATACTCATTATTCACCCTATTCTCCTAGTTTTCCTGCAAATCCACCTCACAATCCTCATCTTTGCCAAGGTCTTTGTGTGCTTGAGCCCTCTTTATGACCCAACCTTTTGACGCATACAACAATTCAGGACCCAGGCCTTATTTCCGCCTTGTAAACTTATCCTTTACTTTTAAAGATTGCATTAATCGCATACTACCCTGAAGCGCCTCTCCAATTCATTCACCAACACCAATTCCATAAGAATTATCCTCTCTCTCCCTCCATTCTCCTATATAGTAGATCCAAGATACCAAAACGAACCATCCTCACTCATCAATTCTGAATGGGCAGGGGAATAGTAACAATAATTCAATTAAGTTGAATTTTATATGCTCCATATCAGGTCTATTGATTTACACACCCTTGTTCATAAAGCAATCCTCCATAATACCGATTTAGAATTCATCTATATCATTGTCTCGTCAATAAACAATATATCATCTACAGATAACATACAACAAATGCCGTAAATATTAGTATTCAAATTATCAATGACTATAGTGAAAAGCTAAGGATTTAGTGTTTACCCTTGATGATGTCCTATCTTGACTGAAAGCTCACCCCAATTGCTTTCACATGCATGTCCTTATAATTTAAATGTAACCCTCAACACCCCTTTCCTTATTGACAGTCACCAAATTACATCTCGTGCTACTTCGGGTTTTTTCTTCTTTTGATAAATCCCTCTAAATGTCCGTTTGGAGGGGGGGAAGGGGGGTTTGATATGAAGGGACTGACGTTCTCCTTGCCCTTAGCCCGAAGTGCCAGCTTCGACAGCCACAATCAATTTCTAATGAGTCTCAAAATGTCTTCTTTATCAATCTTATTTCCATACCAACCAACGTTAGTGACGTGCAATGATTTCATGGACTTGCATTTTTATATAAATGATTTATCAGCAACTATAGCACCTTATCGCATTGCTCACAAACTAAATGAAGAAAGACAACTTCGTATGGAGTCTGGAAACTAAGAAAAGTTTCGACCTCATCGACACAAAGATGATGAGTAGCTTAAATAGAACTCGATTTTGTAAGGCCTTTGACGTAGACTCCAACTCAGCTCATGTTGAAAGAAAAGCAGTTCAAAGTCAAGAAGGACGTCCTATAGCATTCTTTAACGAGGAACTGAATGTCGTACAATTGAACTACTTGATATATGATACGACGTCTATGTGATCGCACAATCACTTAAGCACTGGAGACATTTCTGATCCAAAGAGTGTTGAACTCTGATTAAGAAACATTGTGCTATCTGAAGTCTCATTGTTCCATGAACTAGCATCATGCCAAAAGGTCTAATTTTCTTCAAAAGTATACCTTCAATCTCAAGTATAAAGTAAAAATTGCAACATATGCTATGATTCGAAGGGCTCTACTCTTAATGACTCCAGCACCAGTTGTCGTCTCCATCATGATATCTTCTGATGGTCTACTCTACATGACTTCAGTGTTTTTTGATGGAAATTTGTCGTTTTTCGGTCAGATTTTGATTTTATTCGTTTGATATAAAAAGGATGAAATTTTTCAGCGAAACTTCAGGATAACCTTTTTTGTGACAAATATGCATATCTAGGACTTTAGATTCATATTTAAACCGCTTAATGAAGTAGAGGATATAGTGTCATACAAAATCTCAAAGCCACTCAAAGTCTGAAACTGAAAGTAGAATCCATAACCATAGCATAGGCAACAACAGTAGAATAGTTGTACAAGGAACAAACATAGTACTAGAACCCTCAACCCATACAAAATACAACAGCAAACTATTAATACAAGCAAGCATACAAATATGCAATGCAATCATCGAACAAAACCTAGTACCAAAATGAGTTCCAGTCAGGAGCTATGTCATCATCGGATTGTTGACGAGTGCAGTGTAGTCAAGACGTTAAGGCGGACTCAAGGCGCTCAATCTTACTGGCGCCTGAGGCGAGAGGCGAGGCGAGCGCCTGATTGAAATAAGACATGCAAAAAATATAAAAAAAATATATATAGATAAATTATAAAATAACTAGTTGAAACAAGTGATGACAGCTTCTCATGTTGGGATTATTTTTCTAGGGGCCATGAGATGAATTTGGATCTCCTCCACTCGGTATCCTCAGTCAGTGGTCTCGATGCACATCATAGTCGCATGCAGTTGGCTGGAGTACGCTTCACTTTCGGGTCGCTTGCCATCGTGCGGTTTTGATGCGCACGGGTCCACCGACCAACTGAAGAAGATCTGAACTCCCATGGGATGAACCCTAATCCCTAGGGAGATGCCACGTAAAGTTGGCAACCCAAAAGTTGGCAAACTAGTTGGCAGACTAGCATTTTATTTTTTCCTATAACCTTATATGCTCAATAGGTTAGAGCCAAAACTGAATCACAACTGTCCGACCGGTGAATCACACTTGCATTCAAAAGAACGGTTGTGATTCAGGTTTGGCTTCAATTTAAACCATTAATTAAATGAGGCGGGCGCTTCCATCGACTCACGCCTCTAGCCTCAGGCGGGCGCCTTACTTCGCCTTATATTCCTGTTGCCGCCTCGATTCAGGCGAGGCGCCCTAGTCTCGCCTCGCCTCGCCTCGTCTCTCGCCTCAGGCAAGCGCCTCGGGTCGCCTTAACTACACTGGACGGGTGTACTCACAATCCCTAGCCTCTCGAATTTGCTGCTCTAACGATGGTATGTTGTTTCCATGTAATGTGCCTCCATCATTGCTCATACTCAAGGATGATGGTTGACAACTAAATGTGTCTCCACCATTGCTCATATCGTTATATTTTATTCACAAGAATCACAAGAGTAGAGTGAAGCATGCTTTCGGTGGATTTCCACACCCAAAATTTTCTATTTTATTCATAAAGGGAGAGAGCAAAACCTATAATAGCTGGGAATCACAGCTTTTCCACCGAATCCACCAACAAACCGACAACTTTCGGTAAGAGCCCGACAAATGGAAAAACTGTACAGTCACAGGTTCTTTTCGTTGACAGCACCGACAAATCACCGACAGATGTCGACATCCTCCGACAATGTCGACCGATAAATTGTAATAACGACAAGTCTAGCTTTTTCTGTGTCCTTCAAATACCGACATCTGTCTGTGATTTTGATCGACATTTCTCGAAATTTGATTCCATACCGACAACTATTTTTTATAAATAGCACATTTCATACCATGTAGAAAAACGTCGAATGCATCGCATGTAATTGAATTATTCTTTAGGGAAGTTTTTTGTCTGCATGGAGTCCCTAGATCATTCACATCGGATTGGGCACTTGGATTTTTGAGTCATTACTGGCCAACCATTTGGTCAAAGCTATGCACTAGACTTCATTATAGTAGTGCATACCATCCTCAGACTGATATTCAAACTGATGTTGCCAATCATAGAGATATGTCACGGTCCTTAGCTAAAGAAAGAACAAAACAATGGGATTTAGTTCTGCCCAAATTGAATTTGCATAGAACAGTTCTATTAATCGCTCTATTGGAAAATCCTATTTGGAATTCTCTATAGTCAATCCATTCCCCATTTCTTGGATCATACTTCTTATCGCTTATAGCCTTATAGGTCACCAAAGTACAGACGCCAATGAATTGGCCGAGCATGTCAAGGGCACGCATTGGGATATGCTTGAGAAACTTCAGGTGAGCAATGCTAAGTACAAAGAGAGTGCTGACATTCATTGGCATGTGCGGACTTGTCAGATTAAAGACTGGGCTCGCATCTACTTCTGACGGGAGAGGTTTCCATATATAATTAGGATAAGCCAGAGGATCTTTGGGACTTATCACATTCTCAAAATGTTGGAGCCCGATGCCTGCCTTCTTGAGCTGCGAAAGGGCATGCCAATGTCACTAATCTTTAATGTCCCAGAAAGGTTTCCTTACCACAGCAAGCAACTAGTTGCAGACACTGTCCCAGTTCTAACTTTCACAAAATGAACACATCAACGACATTGATCAAATACAAGAGTAGTAGATATCCGGGTAATTGCCACTTTATGTGGACTTCCAAGTTGCTATTGGTATGTTAATGGGCATACCACTTTCAGACATCTAGGTAAACAAGATAGAGCAACGACGACAGAGGTCAAAGCTTCTATAGGAGCTTGACGGTTGCCACTCGAAAGAGTCGAGCTCTTCTCAGCTGGGAGATTTGATACAGCCAAGTCCTAGTGGTTGACTGAAACTGATAAACTTTTAGGATGTGTTTGAACAAGCTCCTCTCTCTCTCTCTCTCTCACACACACACACACACACACACACATGGGGTGGCTCATCAGCCAGTGTCGCGGGAAGCCGAGGAGAGAGAAATGGTGGCTTTCGCTGTGTCCAAAAAAGTGGGGTTTACATGCTTTTTCAAAGTGGCTCACCGCATCCAAGTTGAGGGTAGTCAAACACACTCAATGCAAAAAGAACTGTTAGCTTAATTTAAAAACAACAGCAATGGCTCGTAAAAGCTAAGCCAGACACGACCTTATTATTGTTGCACTTTAATTTATTTCATTGTTTTATCTTTTTCATGTAGTTGAACTTTATTCAATACCAAAAGTGTGGGGTAGCTTCGGTTAAATACGGGCCAACACAAGTGTGTTTATTGAACCATAATAAAAGAAATAGGCTAAGGGGGTATCATGAGCTACCAATGGTCGATAATAGATCGATACAATGACATTAGGGCATACCTTACAGAAAGTGATGATGTGGCATGTATTGGAATTTGAGAGGGCCAAACAAGGCTTAAAAGAATCAGATTCAGTCCCCAGAAACTGTGACCCTCCTCCCTCACGATAAACCCATGGATGGAGTCCCCATTCACATGAAAATCTCTCTCTCTCTCTCTCTCTCTCTCTCTCTCCTTTTATCCCTTGATTTGATTTTAGCATGAATGTCTATCCATTCACTTACAAAAAGATGGGTAACATGTTAGAGATCATATCCGAAAGTTTTAAGAACGTTAAAAAACCTATGAAAGAGAGCAATCTCCTGGAGTGTCAAAATATTAGTCAAAATCAAATTTTTGAACCTTGACTATGTTTCCTATTGCTTCATATTCTACAAAATAACACTGTAAATTTGGTTTCTTTAAATTTTTACCACCCTCTTACAAGTAAAACCAAAATTCAGATAGGCCAGCAAATATTTGAAAATTATCTAATACTAGCACCGGAAATTCTTCTCAAACCTAGAAATTCATACACAAATTAAAACTCTCAAATTGGCCTGCATCAGCTACTAAGCCATGCTCAAATCTTACAACAACCAAGCCTTGTACTATCACATGAGTTTTACTATGGACCACATTCAGAAGAGTTCTTTATAGGAAGATTGAGCAACATTAGCTGATTCCTAACAGGTTGTCATCCTGATGTCTACCCTCCTAGAAACTGTACCAAGTATCCTAACATATGCAAATTAGCCCCACTCAAATCTCAAGGAAGGAAAATGACTCAAACATAAGAAAGGGGGGTCCAATTATGCAATTGACATGTTTTGAATTACACTTCTTTTTTCCTTCTTTTTCCCTCAATGTTTTATCATTCCTAAAAGCCAACAGGTTGTCATCCTGATGTCTACCCTCCAAGAAACAGTACCAACTACCAAGTATCCTAACATATGCCAATTGGTCCCACTCAAATCTCAAGGAAGAAAGATGTCCCCAACAGAAGAAAGGGGTCAATTGACATGTTTGGAATTACACTTCTTTTTTCTTTTCTCCTCTGTTCCTTGTGGGCATAAATCATAAATAGGTACATCTCTTTTTTTTTTAATTTTGATTGATGAAATGGCAGAGTATCTACTAACAAGTGTCTTAGAAATAAAGAGTTCTACATGCTGAAGTAATACGGTCTTATTGACAGAAAAAATGAATTAAAAAGTTGAGTTTCTCTTAAATTCCTTCAAATCAATTTCTCTTGTTCTTCCCTCATCAGGATTGAGGAATCACTCTAGACTAGAGGATTGAGGAATCATTAACAATTTGAAATTATTTTTAGAAGTTTAGGCTATTGGCTAAATACATGCACTAAGTCAAATCTCCATATTAACTCTAGGCTTAAATAAAATTCAGGCATCAAAATGAATTACACCAGAATCCAAATCTTCCACCTCCCACGATTCCCACATATCTAACAGTTATTCTGTGCTCCCCAAATACAGGATAGTGAAATTCGCTAAGATGTCGAGCTCCTTATGGCTATGGAACAGCTACAGCTATATTAATTAATAAATATCTGGTTGCAAAACTTAGATTGAATTTATAGAATACAGCACATCTTGAAAATCACAACCATATTGGTATCTGCATTGGAATCTGATGTATACATCATCTAGAACTCTATACAAATAATAGCATTTTCATGGTATGTAACAAAATGTCAGGACTCACAGTCTGTAACCTTCATTGAACCAGGTGAGTCTACCCCCAGCCAGACGTAGAATGTAGCATAAAGGATAGCCACACCAATTACAGCCATGCCAACGACAATAATGGCTGAAAAACCACCAGCACGAACAGCAATCTGTATTTGAAACCTCTTTGATTATACGGAAGTTTTGGAGTAGTTAAGCTATTCAAACATGTAAAAATCAGATAAAAGAGACCTGCAAGGCCTCCCTTGCAGAACGTCTAGCAGCACTGGAGACTCGAACATTTGCACGGACAGATACCCACATCCCAACATAGCCAGCAGCCCCTGAACATACAGCGCCCAAGAGAAAAGCAGCAACTGTGATGCATGCAGACGTTGACCTAAAAATGGTGAGAAAAGTAAGATATGCCACCATATAGGATTAATATGCATGCACATAGGCACAGATGACATCAAATAGGCACCTTCCCAGCCCAGATGACTCCTGCTGTGGTGTCATACTGCGAAATAGATATATGCAGAGGATCACAAGTGCTAGCAGTATTGCCATCTTGGAAATAGTCCCATATTGCGTCCTGAAGAAACCTTCTGCCCCATCACGTATGGCATCTGATATCTAAACAGTTAATAGGAAACATACGTCAACTAGAGCTATATATAGAAAATAACTTTTTCTTTCTAATCACAAAACATATAAACTACACAGCATAACTGAAAGTGAGATTGGATGATCAGCCATAAGTTATAGGAATAGAGGTAGTCATTTTAGTTGAGCCAGTTCATCACAAGTATAAAAACTTAAGTAGCGAGATATATCACAATACTTAATGTTGGTTCATATAGATTGTCTCTGCAGCAGACTCTAACAGCAAAAAACAAGGAAATTCCACTTTAATTCAAGTAAAGGAAAAATATCACAGAAAAATAGAAGGAAATATAAGCAAACAAGATATGAATGGAATGTAATTCTGACTTCTGAGAACTCAGTAGGTAAGTAAATAATGATGATACGCTAAAACATCCCACAAATAATTCACTGCAAACAAAATACGGATGGAATGTAATTCTGAGAACTAAGTAGATAAGTAATAATGATGAAAAGCTAAAACATTCCATGTATAATTCCCTGTAAAGAATATTTGGAAATATCAACATCTGCTAACTTGAGTACTGTGCAGATCCAGATGTAGTCATATCGTTCTGTCACATGTGCTGCATGCAGGTCAGACTGTCAACGGGTCAGACCATTCAAACAGAATCAACGCCTCACCCAACATGCACCAATTTTACCCATCTTTATAATTTTACCAGGTCTGACAGCACTGGATCAGCCTTTAGGCTCATATTAACGTTCAACTGGGTTATTGAGATATACTTGGTGGGGGGTGGGGGTGGGGATGGGGGGGTGTTGTACTTTGCCTTATTCAATGAGAGAAAAGATGATAAATTGTATATCATTGGTTATTGACGTCTTGAGAAGAGCAAGCAACATTTTTTTAAAAATTACTTGATTATAAAAAATTAAAGTCCAGGAGCAATCAGTCAATCTTCTCCAAGAAGTGGCAAATAGAATGCAACAGAAAATTGGTAGCACAAAGAAATTAAAAGAGATTATAAAGGCCAGAGATATTTTAGAAAGTATAGACATACCTATGAAGCACGGATAATTCAAGACCCCCTACGTATTTCGTATTGGATACTCGGATACACGTCGGATACTCCGGGGTATGTATCTGATATGTTTAAGACGTATCCAATATATATATATATATATATATATATATATATATATATATATATATATAGCGATACAAAGCGGCTGTTTAACTAGCGGCTAACTTGCGGTGGCCTACCTAGAGGATTTTTTTTTTAAAAAAAAATTCTGAAGATGATCACCTTCCTTTTGATAGCACACAAAAAAAAAATACAGCTCATTCTAAGACCTTTAGGTATATCAAATGTGCTCCTCAAATTGATGGTTTAAATGAACGATCGATAAAAGTAGAGTACATTTGATAGACCTTGAGGTCTTAGAATGAGTTGAAATTTTTTGTGTGTGCTATCAAAGGGGAGGTGATCATCCTCGTAAATAAAAAATTGAAAAAAAACCCTCTAGGGTAGGGCGCCGCACGTTACCCGTAAGTTAAGCGATCGCTTTGTATCACTACCCTATATATATATATATATATATATATATATATATATATATATATATATATATATATATAGAGAGAGAGAGAGAGAGAGAGAGAGAGAGGGAGGTGAGCTGCCAGCCTTTTTTTTTTTTTGAGCAGTCCCTATCAACTGTTCGATTGGTGAAGATTAAAGGGCTCAGATCGAGCTGTATTACAGCTGCATTAATGCACAGCTGTAATACAGCTGTGTGCCTCTCCCCCTCCCGACCTCCAGCCCACCTCCCGACTACCCTCCACCTCTCCCGTCTCCGACCCCGGTTCCCTCCGGCGCCCCCGATCCCCTCCGGCCGTCTCCGGCCCGGTCCCCGGCCCTGCGCCTCCCGACCCCTGCGCCCGTCTTCGGCCCGGCCCCCGGCCCTGCGCCCCGCGCTTCCCGACCTCCAACCCACCTCCCGACCCCTGCGCCCGTCTCCGGCCCGGCCCCCGGCCCGGCGCCCGTCCGCCGCCCCCTGTGCCTGTCGGATCGGAGCCGATCGCAGTCCCCCCCTTCTCCGGCGGAGATCGACGAAGTCGAGCACAGCGGTCCGCAAGTGGCTGGAGTCGAAGGATCTCACCGTGGGAGAAGATCGCATCTGAGGAGGGCGCCGAAGATGCAGATCTGGTCACCGAAGGTCGGATCTGAGGGGGATCCGGTGCCGGAGGGAGACCCGGTGCCGGAGGGGGGAGCTGGAGCGCGAGGTGGTCGCCGTCGGGGAGGGGGCTGCAGCTCGTGAGAGAGAGGGAGAGAGAGAGAGTTGTTAGGTGACTATTGGGTGTTTTTTTTTTTTTAAACGGATGGTCCATGATGCCAATCAGAGGGCTGTAAGCTGACAGCCCAAATGAAGAAATGGCCTATCAGCTCATACCCCGTATTCTCTCTCTTTCTCTCTCTCTCTCTATATATATATATATATATAAATATATATATATATGGGGCGTGTTAGGATGCGGCGTGCGGTGCGTGCACCGCTACGTGCATCGCACGCACGCAGCAGGTGCATCAGATGGCTGCGCTGCGACACCGCACACACCGCACGCCGGCATTTTATCATTCCTATATATATATATATATATATATATATATATATATATATATATATATATATATATATATATATATATATATATATATATATATGGGGCCCAGGAAGCTGAACTCGAGTTCACCATTCATATGGTAAACTCAAATGGAGAAGCTGTTATGTATCCTGAGAAAGTGTTCAACCCTCTTTTACTTTTTGCTTTATGTCTTTTCAGTGGACACATGGCGTAATATAAACCATCTTTCACTATTCATTTATAAACTCAAGTTCACCAAACCCTTTCCATATATATATATATATATATATAGGGTAGTGATACAGTCCGGCCTTTTAACGTGAGGCTTAACATGCGGCCCCTACCTATGGGGGTTTTTTCAAAAAAAATTTGGACGTTGATTACCTCCCCTTTGATAGCACACACAAAAAATTTCAGCTCATTCTAAGTCCGATAGGTCTATCATATGTGCTCATCAAATTGACGATAAAAATGAATGATCGATAAAATTCGAGCACATTTGATAGACCTATAGGTCTTAGAATGAGTTGAAGTTTTTTATGTGTGCTATCAAAGGGGAGGTGATCAACCTCCAAAAAAATGTTTGAAAAAAAATCCCCTAGAGTGGGACTGAACGTTAAGCGACCGCAATCTATCACTATTATATATATATATATATATATATATATATATATATATATATATATATATATAGGGGAGGGATACTCTTACTCATGGCCTCTTACTCATATAGTTACCTATGATCCAGGCCGTCCATTAGATCCTGACGTACGGTTTGGATTAGATGGAGAGTTAAAGTAATGGTGTCCGCATTAAATACCCGTATTAAAAGCATGTATTAAAAGCCCACATTTAATGCGGACACCATTGCTTTAACTCCCCATCTAATCCGAACCGTACGTCGAGATCTAATGGACGGTCTGGATCATAGGTAACTATATGAGTAAGAGGCCATGAGTAAGAGTATCCCTCCCCATATATATATATATATATATATATATATATATATATATATATATATATATATATATATATATATATATATATATATATATAGAGAGAGAGAGAGAGGGGTGTTACAGTGAGCTGTGGGCTGCCGGGGGGGAAAGTGAGCTGTGGGTATTTTGACCCCCCAAGAAGTTATGGAATTTGGTGAAATTTGGTGAGGTTGTTGCCTAGGATAAGATGATCATCCTCACCAATTTTCATCAAATTCCAAAACTTCTAGGGGGATCAAATGGTCGAAGCAATTTCTGTCGTCCGCAGTCACCATTAAAATTGCTTCGACCATTTGACCCCCCTAGAAGTTTTGGAATTTGATGAAAATTGGTGAGGATGGTCATCTTATCCTAGGCAACAACCTCACCAAATTTCACCAAATTCCACAACTTCTTGGGGGGTCAAAATACCCGCAGCTCACTTTCCCCCACGGCAGCCCACAACTCACTGTAACAGCCCTCTCTCTCCCTCTCTTTATATATATATATATATATATATATATATATATATATATATATATATATATAGAGAGAGAGAGAGAGAGAGAGAGTGAGAGTAGTGATACATTGCGGCCGATAACGTGCGGCACCCCCTTCCGGGGCATTTTGGGATTTTTTTTTTTTGGGGATTGATCACCGACCCTTGGATAGCACACAAAAAATTTCAACCCGATCCAAGCCTTGTAGGCCGGCAAAATGTGTTGATCAAAATGACGAAAAAAATGAACGACCGATAAAAGTTGATCACATTTGGATGGCCTACAAGGCTTGGATCGGGCTGAAATTTTTTGTGTGTGCTATCCAAGGGTGGGTGATCAATCCCCAAAAAAAAAATTCCCAAAATACCTCTGAAGGGGGTGGCCGCACGTTAGCCGGCCACAATGTATCACTACTATATATATATATATATATATATATATATATGAGGAATGGGATGCTACCTATCAAAGCAGCATTTTTTGCTGCTTTGAGACATTGTTTGACCATCCTAGAAGTTTTGGAATTTGATGAAATTTGGTGAGGGTGTTGTCTAGGGTAAGATGATCATCCTCACAAATTTTCATCAAATTCCAAAACTCCTAGGGGGTTCAAATGGTCGGAGCAAAATCAGTCGTCTGCAGTCACCGTTAAAATCTGCAGCATTTTGCTTCGACCATTTGACCCTCTTAGAAGTTTTGGAATTTGATGAAAATTTGTGAGGATGATCATCTTACCCTAGACAACACCCTCACCAAATTTCATCAAATTCCAAAACTTCTAGGATGGTCAAACAATGTCTCAAAGCAGCAAAAACGCTGCTTTGATAGGCAGCATCCCATTCCTCTCTCTCTCTCTCTCTCTCTCTCTCTCTATATATATATATATATATATATATATATATATATATATATATATATATATATATATATATATATATATATATATATATATAGGGGCATGCTATGTTGCGGCATGCGGTAAGTGCGGCACCGCACCGCAGCCGTCTGATGCACGCGCTGCGTCCATCGCATGCACGCAGCGGTGCATCAGATGGCAGCGGTGCGATGCCGCACTATAGCATTTCTCTATATATATAGGGCTAGGATCTGTTGACAACCCGTTTCCTTGACAACCCATCATTTGATGGGGCTAGAGGTTTTAGAATTTGCTGATTTTTTGTGAGGATGATCTCCTTACTATAAATAGCACACCCACAAAAAATCAACTAATTCTAAAACTTATAACCCCATCAAATGTATTTCAAATTAAATGTTAAAATGGACAGTTTATATTTGAGGACATTTGAAGTGGCTAGAGGTTTTGGATTTTTTGTAAGGATGATCTCATTGCTATAGATAGTATCCTCGCAAAAAATCAGCAAATTCTAAAACCTCTAGCCCCATCAAATGATGGGTTGTCAACAGATCCCAGCCCATATATATATATATATATATATATATATATATATATATATATATACAGAGAGAGAGAGAGAGAGGGCTGTTACGTTGAGCTGTGAGCTGCGGTAGAAGAAAATGAGCTACGGGTATTTTGACCCCACTAAAAGTTTTGGAATTTGATGAAATTTTGTGAGGGTGTTGTCTAGGGTAAGATGATCATCCTTACCAATTGTCATCAAATTCTAAAACTTCTAGGGGGGTCAAATGGTTGTATGAGCAAATATTTGATTTTTCACTCAAGTACAAATTTCAAAGGACTCGCTTCGAGGGAGCGGAGTACAATATGTATATCAGGAGATTGCGGGGAAATCCGTCTTTGATCCTTTGATACTCGATTTCGAAGTACAAAGATTACAACAAGTGAGAAAATGAAAAGAGAAGAGCGTTGCGGTGCTTGATCCTTCCGGGCTTTGCGCGTGATCGGCTAGGGGCTTTGCTTTACTCTTCTTCTCCTAGAATCTTCACTTGTTCTTCGACTTGCTTTGGACTTGATTCTTTTAATTTTCCATCTTCTTCTTCGATCTTCGGTCTTCGATTTTCTTTGGTTTGCTTCGATCTTCGATTCTTCTTCTCCGGGATTTCTTGGAGCTTTGAAGTATCTTCAGTCGGGAGCTTTGTAGGATCTTGTTGCTATGGCCAAAGATCCCTTCTTCTCTTCTTGTCCCTCCTTTTATAAGGGTCGAAGTAGTTATTGTAGAGAATAACTACTTCGGGTGGTTGAAGCAACCTCCTGGTGGTTTTTATAACTTCCCTTGGATGGTTAGGGAAACTTCCAGGTGGTTTATATAACTTCCTTGATGGTTAGGATCATATTTGAGTGGTTTTGTAACTTCCACTGGTAGCTTAATCCTTTTGAGTTTGAGTGAACCAGTCTGATTAAAACGACTTGTGGTTCGGGTCTTAAATCCGAATCGACTTACTGCGACTTAGATTTTAACCAAGTTAACTCTTGATCCGGTCCTTTCTGACTTGGTAGGTTCAATGAGTTTGTCAAAATCTAGCGTAAGCTTACTTGTAGGAGCTTAAGCTTGATTATTCTTCGGCCTTGTATATCGGCTTGTCGAAGGATGCTCATCTCTAAGTATCATTCTATTGACTTAGATATAGCCTTTGGACGATAGGGATATAGTACTTTCCTTACTCTCAGACTTGGTCAAATTTCAGAGCGTAAGGAAGCAAGAAAAATTTCCTTGGTCATCAAGGAAATAAAGTATAAGGAAGCAAAATTTCCCTGGTCATCAGGGAAATAAAGTCTTCCAGACTTAGCCAAATTTCTGAGTGTAGGCAAAAATTTCCCTGGTCATCAGGGAAATAAAGTGTAAGGAAACAAAAATTTCCCTGGTCATCAGGGAAATAAAGTCTTCCAGACTTAGCCAAATTTTGAGTGTAAAGCAAAATTTCCCTGGTCATCGGGGAAATAAAGTCTTCCAGACTTAGCCAAATTTCTGAGTGTAGACAAAAATTTCCCTAGTCATCAGGGAAATAAAGTGTAAGGAAACAAAAATTTCCCTGGTCATCAGGGAAATAAAGTCTTCCAGACTTAGCCAAATTTTTGAGTGTAAAGCAAAATTTCCCTGGTCATCAGGGAAATAAAGTCTTCCAGACTTAGCCAAATTTCTGAGTGTAGAGAAAAATTTCCCTGGTCATCAGGGAAATAAAGTATAAGGAAGCAAAATTTCCCTGGTCATCAGGGAAATAAAGTCTTCCAGACTTAGCCAAATTTTTGAGTGTAAAGCAAAATTTCCCTGGTCATCAGGGAAATAAAGTCTTCCAGACTTAGCCAAATTTCTGAGTGCAGAGAAAAATTTCCCTGGTCATCAGGGAAATGAAGTATAAGAAAGCAAAATTTCCCTGGTCATCAGGGAAATAAAGTCTTCCAGACTTAGCCAAATTTCAGAATGTAAGGAAGCAAAATTTCCCTGATCATCAGGGAAATAAAGTCTTCCAGACTTAGCCAAATTTCTGATTCTCTAGCTTTAGGCAATATTTCAATGTCTACAAATTGCCCCCTCAAGGATTGACGTTTCAAGCGAAAAGCGAAAAAGGTCAATCTTTGAATTTTTTTTTTTTTTTTTTTTTTTTTTTTTTTTTTTTTTTTTTTTTTTTGCCAGGGCCGGCCAGGTTTGACCAGGGCCGGCCAAAAAAATTTTTTTTTTTTTTTTTTTTTTTTTTTTTTTTTTTTTTTTTTTTTTTAGGACGGCGGTACAGCTCGTCCTTTGACCCCCCTTTGTCTATAAAAAGGGGTCTCCTCTCCTTTTCTAACTTATTTTTCGGTATTTCTTGAAGCTAGGTCTAAAAACCCTACTTCAAGGTATTTTGCAAAAACCATCTCGCAAACTTGATTCCTTCGGCAAGTAGACGACCAAATCATCCAAGGTAATCATAATCTTGATCTTTTCCTTTGCTTTGCTTTCTCTCTGATCTTCGTTTCTCCTTTTGCAATGATCTTTGTGGGCCCCTTTTAAAAAAAAGGAAACCCTAGTTCAAGGTTTTGCAAGAATGATCTTTGATCTCCTCCTTTACCTTTTTGAATCATATGATATTTGATTCTTGGATCATCTTTCATGCATCTAGATGATCTTTGACTACCCATCTACTTGAATCGACTAGGTTTTTAGAAACCTTAGTTCAAGATTTCGTAATAACGATTTTTTTTTGCTCTCATTTTTACCTTTTTTTTTTTTTTTTTTTTTTTTTTTTTTTTATATCTCGTGCATGATGTTAGATAATCTTTGACTATTCATCTACCCGAATTGACCAGGTTTGACCAGGTCATTTTTTTTTTTTTTTTTTTTTTTTTTTTTTTTTTTTTTTTTTTTTTTTTTTTTTTTTTTTTTTTTTTTTTTTGCCAGGTCCGGCCAGGTTTGACCAGGGCCGGCCAGGCAATCCCCAGGGTCGGCCAAAAAAAAAAAAAATTTTTTTTTTTTTTTTTTTTTTTTTTTTTTTTTTTTTTTTTTTTTTTTTTTTTTTTGACAGCGGTACTTATGACGGTACAGCTCGTCCTTTGACTCCCCTTTTACATGAAACGGGATTCTTTTCTTTATTTTGCTTGTTCCTTGATCTTCTTTCCTTCCTTTGCAATGATCTTCGATCTTTGATGTTTTTCGATAGTCAACTTTTGCAAAATGTATTCTAACTTTTAACGCAATCTTCTGTGTGTAGGTATGAGTACTTCAGAGAAATACATTGCTATGCCAGAAGATGGTTGGTTAGAAGAAGAAGAAGAACGAGGGGTCACTTATCTTGTTTTTCCTCATGCGAAAGTCAAGCAGCATGGGGCAACTCTGAAAAAGAATGGCCCAAACTCTTTGACTACCTTGAGAATCGTTGAGCACGAGAGTTGTGACAACGATAGTCATGGGGCTGAGAAGAGCGCTGGACCCATCAGCCGTTTTGAAAAGGCTCCGATTCTTTCTTTTCCGTATCATCATACAACGGCTGAAATGGTTCCCATTCCTCAAATTGCTTCAAAAATTGCTTCAAGATTCACTCGATGGGGGGACGAAATACGAGGTCGTGGCGATGTCCAGTATCTCAATGGTTTCAGTGAATGGATGCACGAAGTCTTCGAAGCCTTGCGCGGCCGAGAGGCTACTAGAAACATATCTGTTATGCTGGAACCTGCTTGTTATGAATATTGTAGGCCTGATGGAATGTATAGAGCTTTGTGTGAGCTCTGGTGTCCGGAAACGAATACATTCCTTACTTCTATTGGGGAAATAGGGATTTCCTTGTCGGAGATCTATCAGGTATATTCATACTTGAAATTGAATTTGAGCGACATTCATACGTGTAATTTACTTTCTTCATTTTTCTTCTTCCAGATATCAGGTTGTCTCATGAGTGGAGAATATTACCAAGAGAGAGTCCCTAATCTCTTTGAGCTTTTCGACTGTGTATATACTCCTTCAGCACTTTCCTATCTTTTCAAAGCTTTTGCAATTATTGCTGCATCTTGCCGTAGTGACCGAGTTCGGCATTGTGACTGGATTGATTTTTGGTTTCGTGGGTACCCTCGAGCTGTTAATTCTCAGAAAACTGATATCATAAGGAAAGCCAAAGCTAAACTTGACCAATCAGGAGATATTAATAGGCCGATCAGTCTTATGCCACCAGAGAAACGACCTTCTGGCTCGAAACCCAGTCCTTACGTTTTGCTAGGATTGTCAGCCAATAGCACTCTGGGGAAGATTGTCTATAGGTCTGCGGCGATTGTTCTTTTTCTTTGTAAGTTCGCCCTGCCTTGGAGTGGTGACTTGATTCGTCCTGGTACTTTCATCCCAGCTGTAAATATGGTGAAAGGTACCGAATACAATTTGGCTGTTCCCATATTATGCTTACTCTACAATGGTCTGACGCGGACTTACAGCAGCCTGTCTACAAGCCCCAAGTTCAGTGGTGAGCTAGGTCGGGCTAGTTCCTTTTGTCCCCTTCACTACTTATATGGGTGGATTGGACTTCACTTTCCGAGAGGGATATTTGCCAAGAATCTTCGGCAAAAGAGATTTCCTTTTCTCATATCAGTATCTGGTGCTCTGGCAGCTTATCAGCCTTGGGAAGGGTCAGCTCAAGACGCTAGGATGATTCTTCGTACTATGGGAGAAGCTGATTTTCGTTTTGCCCATGAAGCTTGGAAGCCGATCCCTGATAGAGAAAAGGGTATCTTTTATGATAATGGCAAGATGCCATACCCCATCTTCCTCTCAATGTTGAGTTGTAAACCAGGGTTTCTTGTATTCCGTCGGGGTAATACAGTACAGATAGCACAGTATAGCCCTCATCGGTTTTCTCGTCAACAAGGTTTTATGCAAACGATACCTGGAACACCTATCCCTTATAAGGAAGAAGTGTCTCCAAAGTTGGCGTTTGGTTATTGGTTAACATTCAGTGAGAGGCATACTGGAGTTAGTTTTGCTCTTCCGTTACAAGGAGTAAACCTCAGAGACTGCGTATCTTCAGCATATTCAAGTTTAGTAAGAGGGGGAATCAAGAATCGATTGGCTATGTATCCTTCTTCTATGCTGAAATCGAGTGAGAAAAGCTCGTTTGAGTTCAAAAAAGATGAAGGCATGAGAGATAGGACGGAGATTCGATTCCAAAAGAACTCTCGTCCTGGTTCTTCACGAGCGTGCCATCGCCGAACAGAATCTGACAGAGAAGTTGAGTCTTCTTGTTCTGGCACTTCTGAGCGTCCTGTTCCTCCAGCCATGCCTTCCGAGCGACAGGGAGATGAAAGAGGTGCCAGGAAGAGGGCGAGAACATCAGAGGATAGTTCTTCTGTTCGGGAGATCATTAATCCTCTTGCGACGTCCCCTACTGGATCGAGGCATCAAATATTGGAGACTGCTCTTGTTGCAGCTTCTCCTGCTGAGATGGCAACTCAAGGTGTTGATATTACTACTTCAGGTATGAGTTGTCCCCTTTGTAATCCTTTGAATATTAATGATTGCTGTATGTTTTACCCTATCGCTTTGTTGTATAGGATATTCAGCTGGCGGCCTTTGCATTCCTAATGATGATCTAACTGAAGTGATTGGCAAAGGATTATTGGAGGATGATGCCTTTGAAGCGACATACCCATTTTTCCAGGATTTGCAAGATGAGGGTGTTGGAAAAAATCACGAGGCATCAGTAACCGTTGAGATGACCAGAAAAGAAATAGTGGGTGACTCTATGTTTGAGGAGCTTGCAGGTCCTTCCACAACACCAGTGGATCATGAAGTTCAATCTTCTTTGGTATGCCAGAAAGCTCAGGCAGAAGTCCCTGTTTTTAAGAAGCCGAGATCGATTGCTGGGATGAGTCCAACTATGTCTGAGGCAACTGGATTTGTGCATGGTTCAGTTGAGGAGATGGACCGTTCTTTGGCTGCTATTATGCTGGTTCCCTGCAGGTCATTCATAGACTGCTCACTGAAGCCTTTTCATCAAGCGGGATTCTCAGCACTAGAGAAGTGGTGGGCCAGTATGGGTGTTATCTTTTGTGATCGTCTTCGAAAATTCGGAGTGAACGATTCTGTCTTTGTTGAAAAGATCGAATCGCTTCTTCAAGACAGCCATACTTATCATAACCGACGTTCATCGTTTGTCAAGGAAAAGGCTGTTGTTAGTCCGGACCATATAGCGAAGATAGAAGAGACTTTGAAGTCGTTCTCCCAGTTCTTGGATGAGGGTGATTCTGTACTGTCAACAGCAAAGTCAGAGGAAACTTCTGCTCGTTTAGCATTGGAGGAGGCTAAAGCGTTGGTTATTTCTTGCGAAAAGCGTTTGGCTGCAGCTTCTGATGCCGTGACTTTACAAAATGATTACCTCAACTCCCTGAAGGCACAAAAGACTGAAAAAGAGAAAGAACTGACCGAACTCAAGGGTCAAGAGGAAGCTGGGGCATCTTCTGTCTTAGCTATTGATGGCGCACGAGAGGAACTTATGCAGCGTCTTCGTGACTTAAGCTCGATATATTGATTAATAAGCTTTATACTTTTTCCTTTTAGACTTCATTAAGATTTATGCAATATGAATTCTCCTGGTATTTCCTTCTTGATTGTTCTACTGAATATGGGTTATTATATTTTTTTTTTTGTTTGGACTGAACCTGAGGGGTTTCCTCAGGCTGCCTACGTACCCTTTTTCAAGGGATCAAGTCGCACGTAGTTCCCTTGGATTTTTTTTTTTTTTTTTTTTTTTTTTTTTTTTTTGCTTGCATCACCCTGATCGATATGCATCCCAACTAGGTTGGCACCCACATCTATCAGGACTATCATTTGCAATATAGAGTGATTTTCTTCATGCATAATATCGCTTGAGGAACTTGCCGTTGATTGGGCCAAGTTGTCCTCCTTCTGGTGTCATAAGTAGATATGCTCCATTAGTATAGACTTCTCTGACGACATGAGGGCCATCCCACTTAGCATCAAATTTTTTTCCTGCTCTGTGAGACAAGATGATGGGACGTCGCACTGCTAGGACCAAGTCCCCTTCTTGGAAAGAGCGAGGCTTAACTTTTTTATTGAACGCTCGAGAAATACGAGCTTGATAGCATTCAAGTCGTTGCTGAGCCTCAAGTCTTTTCTCGTCTAGAGCTTCCAATTCCACAAGTCGGAGTTGAGCATTTTCATCAGTAGTAAGACCTTCTTGGATGGCAATTCTTAGAGAAGGAATTTGAAGTTCTAGAGGTAGAATCGCCTCTACTCCATACACAAGGGAATATGGTGTTGCTTGAGTCGGAGTGCGAAACGATGTTCGATAAGCCCATAGAGCCTCGTGCATACGCTCGTGCCAGTCTCTTTTAGATTTAGAAACCACCTTCTCCAAGAGTTTGCATAAGGTCTTATTGAAAGCTTCTGCTAAACCATTGGCGGGAGCATTATACATTGTAGAACATCTCTGTTTGATTTTATACTTAGCACAGAAATTATCCATAGCAGCGTTTTTGAATTGCTTGCCATTATCAGTAACGATGCAACGAGGAACTCCATATCGGAAGATGATATCATTTTGAATAAAATTCATGACTGAATTTCGGTTCACTTCTCTGAGAGGGACTGCCTCTGCCCATTTGGAAAAGTAGTCTGTCGCCGCTAGAATATAAAGGTGCTGCTTAGAAGATTTGGGTAATGGACCGACTATGTCAAGTCCCCAAGAGTCAAATGGCCATGAAGCGACTGTAGGATGAAGTGGTTCTGGCGGCTGACGAATATAATCACCATGGATTTGGCATGCATGACACTTTTTGGAGAAGTTTAAGCAATCTTTAACCATGGTAGGCCAGTAGTATCCCATTCTTTTGATACGAAAGTGAAGTTTCGGCCCTGACTGATGAGTACCACATATACCTGAATGTGACTCCTGGAGAGCAAACTTGATGTCTTCTCCGGTCAAGCATCTCATAAGTGTACCATCATAGCTTCGACGATATAATTCGCCATTGAAATGCAAGAACTTGGGGGCTCGTCTTCTTATCTCAGTTCTGTGTTTAACTTCTTTAGGGAGTTTGCCACTCTCGAGGTAATCAATAAGGGGTTGTCTCCAGTCTTGTTCTTCTATGACATAGGAATGATCTTCATTTTTCTGACCTATAGCCTGATTGAATTGATCTTCCAGAGTGAGTATCCACCTTCGACAAACCGGAATATTTAACTGCTCAAGGTCTTGAATAGCAAGCGATGCTGCTAGATTCGCCAATGCATCAGCTTGTTGATTCGAACTTCTTGGTACATGTTGAATGCTTGCTGCTTCGATGCTGTTGAATAAAGTAAGAGCATATTCATGATAAAACTTGAGGTCTTCCTTATTGACTTCATAATCTCCCAAGACTTGATGAATGATGAGTTTGGAGTCACCATAAATTCGTAGCCCTTGAAGTTTCATGTCCCGAGCGAGTTCAAGACCAATAATTAATGCCTGGTATTCGGCTTTGTTGTTTGAACAAGGCTCTGCCAATGAGAAAGAGTATGGGAGAGTTTCGGAGTTTGGCGAGACGAAAACAATCCCTGCCCCCGCAGCTTGTCGTTTTGCAGCTCCATCAAAGAACATTTCCCAAGAAGGGATTATGTTTACAAAGAAGACCTCCTCATCTGGTAATTCCTCAGTTAACTCCCAATCCGCAGGAATAGAGTGATGAGCCAAGAAATCTGCTAAGGCTTGCCCTTTGACTGCTCTCTGGGGGGTGAAGATGATATCAAATTCTGACAGGAGTAGAGCCCATTTTGCTAGTCTTCCTGATAGAACAGGTCTTGACATAATATATTTGAGGGGATCTGCTTTAGATACAAGTTTAATAGTATGAGCCAACATATAATGCCTTAACTTTTTTGTGGCAAAAATAAGGGCTAAGCATATCTTTTCTATAGGAGCATACTGTAATTCTGCCCCCACAAGAGTACGACTCAAATAGTAACAAGCCACTTCCTTTCCGAATTCATTTTCTTGTGCAAGCAATGCCCCCAGAGAGTGTTCTCGTGCGCTTATGTAAAGTATCAAGGATATCCCTGGAATGGGTGCTGTCAGAACTGGTGGTTTCAAGAGATAGTCCTTAATATCTTGGAAAGCCTTTTGACATGCTTCATCCCATTTGAAAATAGCATCCTTTTTCATGAGCTGGTGAAAAGGGTGACATCTCCCGGAGAGGTTGGCGATAAATCGCCTGATATAAGCCAAGTGACCTTGTAAGCTTCTAAGGTCATGAAGTGACTTAGGGTCGGGCATGTTGAGAATAGCATCAATTTTAGATTGGTCTATCTCAATGCCTCGATGCCTTACGATGAAACCGAGGAATTTTCCGGATGTAACTCCAAAGGCGCATTTAAGCGGATTCATTCGTAGTTGATACCTTCTTAATCTATCAAAGATAGCACGCAAATCATCCAGATGTGAAGACCTTTGTTTGGACTTCACGACTAGATCATCAACATAGCATTCTACATTTTGGTGAAGAATGTCATCAAAAATCCGCTGCATGGCTCGTTGGTAGGTAGCTCCTGCGTTCTTCAGTCCAAAAGGCATTACTTTATAACAAAAGATGCCCTTAGGCGTGCGGAAAGCTGTGAGTTCTTCATCCTTTGGTGCCATTCGGATTTGATTGTATCCTGAAGAGCCATCCATGAAGGATAAAGCTTCATATCCCATTGTAGCATCCACCATAAGTTCGGTGATTGGTAAAGGAAAATCGTCTTTGGGGCATGCATTATTCAAATCTCTGAAGTCGACACATACTCTGATTTGCCCATTCTTCTTCTTCACGGGTACAACACTAGAGATCCAAGTAGGATACTTAACTTCTCTAATGAACCCTGCTTCAATCAGTTTGTTCACTTCGGCTTCAATTTGTGGAATAAGTTCTGGGCGGTATCTTCTTTGGCCTTGCTTGATAGGATTAGCACCACGTTTCACGGCAAGCTGATGAACAGCAATTTTGGGGTCTAAACCTGGCATTTCTTTATAAGACCAAGCGAAGACGTCCTTGTATTCTTGGAGAAGCTTGACATACTCGACTTCTTCGTTCGTTGTTAGGAGAGAACTGACGAATGTCGGTCGTGGTTCTTCTTCAGTGCCAAGATTAATTTCTTTTAAATCATCCACAGTGGACTGCCCCCCTTCTTCAAGGACTGGAGGTGCATCAGCTAAGTCACTGTCCGAAGAAGAAGACGAGCAATCGATGTACTCAGTAGAAATATGATTGACAGATACAACGATTTTCTTATTCGACCCAGAGGAAGAAGATGCGTTCAAACATGCTGAATTGGTAGTAGAGTTAGAAGTAGCATCGATACTTATTGTCAAAGGAGCATCCTGAAGAGGCGGAACTCGATGCCAGGTGAGACTGTGTCGCTGAAAAGACCCGCTGTGACCATAGGAGATTTTGGCATGTCGAGAATGAGCAAACCTGGGTGGGTGGGAGGGCTTTGCGAAACCAAGTTCAAGTCTGTCAAAGACTGATTGTCGTGGATGATTATTTTTGACGATTTCAGATCTGATTCTTGGTTTCTTTATCCTCTCAAAGACTGAAGTTTGATTTGGCTTTAACTGGTGATGTACATCGGGCATCTCATATTGTGCCATGAGTATTTCTTTCTTCTTTGCACGTCGTCGCCTTCTTTTTGCTGACTTAGACAATGTCTGAAAGTCTTCATCTGTGTTACCGAGATACTTCTTTTCTACTGTGTCATCATCTGCATCATATAAAGCTTTTGTATAGTCTTCTTCCTCTTGGGCTTCAATGAAGTTTGCGGACATAGTTTCTTTTGCGCTTGTTTTGAGCACAATGGGGATTTGCTTGGCTCCAATGCCAGGTCGAGTTTGTGGTATATTTTCTCCAGCCAAGAAGAGCCGCTCTTGGGTTTTAGTTAAACCGTAAGGGGCTGTTCGTGGTGGTAAGGTACCTAAACGTTCAACATCTTTTGGAGTGAATCCAGCTTTGCTCAGGAGACTTGATGCTTCGCTTCCCCATGTTCCTTCTGGTTTGAATGTGGAGTCGCCAGAGTTAGTAGCTGATGTTAGGCTGTGCAGCGGCAATACAAAGTCTTCTTTTAAAGTGACCAAATTAGCATCTGTAAAAGAGGTGGATGGCTTTGTATGCATAGGAGTGAATGGTGGCTGTCCTATCTTTCGGCCTCTCTGTGGTACGAAACTTAACACCGGAGCAGATTCAGCCATTTTTGTAGGATATTTATTAACCTTCTGTTTTCCTTTTATACTCTTCATTTGAACTGGCACCGCTTGCTGGTTTGATTTCTTCGGATAAAGGACATAAAAATCGAATTTCCCTGAAGGTTGGCCAAGTAAACCTACTTCTGGGTCACCGTTCTCATATCTTTGTTTGAGAGATTGTTGTGATGACTTCTTGTTTTTCCTTCGCCGATCTTCATCATCTTCGTATTCCAATTCCAGAGCCTCTTCAAGGCATTCGTCACATTCGCAATCACCAAACATCGTATGACGTTGGGTTGGAGGATTTGGAGAGACCCTGACTGATGGAGTCACTTCTTTTGCCTCTGTTTCTTGGAGAGAATTTGTAGCTTTGTTGGGTGACGTTTCCTTGATAACAGAGCCTTTACTGTGGTAGAATTTGGCGTCGGCGAGATAAGCTTCTGCTTCATTAAATGGTCTATCATCTGCCAGAACGCACTTCTCAATGCCCCCTTGGTGATATTTGAAACATTGATGTAATGTTGAAGGCATTATTTTATTCATATGTAGCCAAGGTCTTCCAAGTAAGAGTCGATAAGAGGTTTGACAGTCTATGACATGGAACAGAGTCATAGTGTCAAGTTCTCCGATTGACAACTTCAAGCGTATGATGCCGACAGCTGACTGTGCCCCTTGGTTGAAGCCTTGAATGACCAATTTGCTTTTGGAAAGTTGATCACTTTTTATGCCCAAGTCCTTCATGGTTTGACTAGGCATGATATTGACAGCCGATCCGCCATCTATCAATATGCGAGTTACTGGTTTTTCATTGATATAACCAGAAACATAAAGAGGTCGGTTGTGCAACCGTGCTCCCAGCTGCAAATCTTCGTCAGAGAAGGAGATAGTCATATCACATTGGACTGATTTTTCTTCATTAGTCTTCACTTGATAACTTTCTGGGTCGGTTAATGCCGCAGCCATAGCGTGGCGTGCATCTTCCGAAAGATGGAAAGCCTCTATAAGTGGCAAATGTAACATAGCTTCATCAGAAGTAGCTGCGAGGTCTCCTTCTATCGGCTCAACAGGAGGTATATTATCTGACATTTCTGGAGGCTGAAGAGTTAGTTCCTCATTTGATTCTTTCTCATGGACTTCTGCCGTATAGCAAGTTGACGAAGAGGATAAATCATTTTCGAAGAAATCTTCAGGAATGAAGTCTCTTAGTGTAAGAGGTCGCCGGACGGCTTGATGTAGTATTTCTTCATCATTGACTGTAACAACTTTAGGCATACTTTTCTTTTGGCCTTTCTTCTTTAAAGACTTCTTGACGTAAGTCTTTTCTCTCTTAGACTTATCATAGATTATGGGAGAGACTTTACGGAGAGGGGCTCGAGGGGTTCTTTTATTTCGAACCACCAAGGTCCATCCGTCCTTCTGTTCCGAATTCTCTTTTTCAAGGGAATAGTCATTCTCTTTTGGAGGCAAGGGGGCTTCTTTCGTTGGTAGACTTTCACGACTCTTGATCTGATTTTTGCGCATCTGGATTCTGAGTTCTGGTGCCCCCAAGCTTGCAACCTGAGTAACATGCATATGCCTCCTTACTGAAGAATGTTGCTTGTTGAGGAGGGCTGAAGTTTTTATCTTGAAAACTAGCCTCTTCCTTGCTGCTGGAATTTGAACTGGTGGGAGAGAACCGAAGACAATGGATGTCATGTTAGTTGCGACTATCTCATCTGAAGGCAACTCAATCTTTCCTTGACGTGCCAACGACATGATTTTCTCTTTGAACACGAAACATTTTTCGATAGGGTGACTCACGACCCTATGATATTTGCAATATAAAGGATCATCAACTCTATTTGCTTCTTCTGGTCTCTTGGATAAAGGTATTTCGATCATCTTCTCCTCCAAGAGTTGGTCAAACATAGCTGAAACTTCTGAGTCTGGAAAGGGATACTTCTTCGCTTGGAGCTCTTCTAAAGTCATCCGGGGTGGCCTTTGCTGTGAAGACTCAGTAGTAGGCTTGGTGTTGTCTGGTTTTTCTTTCATCTTCAAAGGTTTGGAAGAAGAAGCAATGTTTACAACATTTGTTTGTTTTGCTTTTGGAGCTGACATTTTTTCTTTACCGTCTGCCTTAGACTTCGAAAAGTCCCTTGGCTTGGAATCTCCGTGAGTGGCCAAGCTAAGCTCCATATCGTGAGCTCGTGTGGCCAACTCTTCAAAGGAGCTGGGTTTGATTCCCTGGAGAATGTAGAGTAATCCCCAATGCATTCCTTGAATGCACATCTCTATTGCTGAAGACTCGGAGAGTCGATCCCGTGAGTTGAGAGCAAGGTTTCTCCATCGATCGATATAGTCTATGACTTTCTCATCTTTGCGTTGCTTGACAGCAGTAAGTTCCACCATACTCACCACACGCCGAGTGCTGTAGAACCGAGTGAGAAACTCCCGTTCTAATTGTTCCCAGCTATCGATAGACCCCGGAGTGAGGTCTACATACCATTCGAATGCGGTCCCTTTGATAGACCGAACGAATTGTTTGACCATTTCATCATCATAAGTGCCAGCATTGTTACAAGTTTCTATGAAGTGGGCAATATGTTGCTTTGGATTGCCTTTTCCTTCGAATTGCTGGAACTTGGGTGGGTTGTATCCTGCCGGAAAGCGTAAGTCTTGGATACGTTGGGAGTAAGGCTTGGTGTACCCTACTGTGGACTTAGAAAATCCGTCTCCCCTTGCTTGGATCATACTTGCGACCATAGACTGTAATTGTTCAACAGTCATAGGTGAAGATGTAGGCATGATTGCACCTATCTCTGGAGAAGTGATCATCGGCGGCATCAAAGTCCGAGTAGTCGTGGGGAGGGCCTTGGTTGTTGCAGGAACCAAAGCCTCTTCCTTAGTATCCATTTTTTTGAGAAGACTGTTGATTTGACGATCCTTTTCTGCCATTGTCTGGACCATCTGAGCCATGAGTTGGCTTATTTGTCGTACTTCCTCCTCAAGTTTAGTCATCGTGGAGTTAGTAGAATTTGGGCGAACTTCCTGGCGTGCCTCGAGAGTCTCAACGTCGTCTTCCGAGACATAGTCATGATGAACAACAGCGTCCACATGACCATCTGGATTGAAGATTACTTCGTCTCTCACCCCGAGTTCCTTAGTGCATAGGATATCTCCCTCGGTTTCGACTTCAGGTAGAACTGAAGTAGTCTTCTTGCGCCTAGTGTAGACACGTAGTGCAGGGGCCTCCTCGGATGCCGAAACATTAGCATTCGTGGTGACATTCTCCTGGTTGCCTTGTTGGACTGTATTTGACTCAACAAAAGGCATAGTGACGGGAACAACCATAGCATCGCCGATACCGACCATGTTGAAAATTTGAATTAGAAGAATCCTTCGTAAGGAAGAAAACTTCGAGTATGAGAACCAACGAAATGGAGGGATGAAAGGAGACGGAGGTCCCACCGGGCGTGCCAAAATATTTGTATGAGCAAATATTTGATTTTTCACTCAAGTACAAATTTCAAAGGACTCGCTTCGAGGGAGCGGAGTACAATATGTATATCAGGAGATTGCGGGGAAATCCGTCTTTGATCCTTTGATACTCGATTTCGAAGTACAAAGATTACAACAAGTGAGAAAATGAAAAGAGAAGAGCGTTGCGGTGCTTGATCCTTCCGGGCTTTGCGCGTGATCGGCTAGGGGCTTTGCTTTACTCTTCTTCTCCTAGAATCTTCACTTGTTCTTCGACTTGCTTTGGACTTGATTCTTTTAATTTTCCATCTTCTTCTTCGATCTTCGGTCTTCGATTTTCTTTGGTTTGCTTCGATCTTCGATTCTTCTTCTCCGGGATTTCTTGGAGCTTTGAAGTATCTTCAGTCGGGAGCTTTGTAGGATCTTGTTGCTATGGCCAAAGATCCCTTCTTCTCTTCTTGTCCCTCCTTTTATAAGGGTCGAAGTAGTTATTGTAGAGAATAACTACTTCGGGTGGTTGAAGCAACCTCCTGGTGGTTTTTATAACTTCCCTTGGATGGTTAGGGAAACTTCCAGGTGGTTTATATAACTTCCTTGATGGTTAGGATCATATTTGAGTGGTTTTGTAACTTCCACTGGTAGCTTAATCCTTTTGAGTTTGAGTGAACCAGTCTGATTAAAACGACTTGTGGTTCGGGTCTTAAATCCGAATCGACTTACTGCGACTTAGATTTTAACCAAGTTAACTCTTGATCCGGTCCTTTCTGACTTGGTAGGTTCAATGAGTTTGTCAAAATCTAGCGTAAGCTTACTTGTAGGAGCTTAAGCTTGATTATTCTTCGGCCTTGTATATCGGCTTGTCGAAGGATGCTCATCTCTAAGTATCATTCTATTGACTTAGATATAGCCTTTGGACGATAGGGATATAGTACTTTCCTTACTCTCAGACTTGGTCAAATTTCAGAGCGTAAGGAAGCAAGAAAAATTTCCTTGGTCATCAAGGAAATAAAGTATAAGGAAGCAAAATTTCCCTGGTCATCAGGGAAATAAAGTCTTCCAGACTTAGCCAAATTTCTGAGTGTAGGCAAAAATTTCCCTGGTCATCAGGGAAATAAAGTGTAAGGAAACAAAAATTTCCCTGGTCATCAGGGAAATAAAGTCTTCCAGACTTAGCCAAATTTTGAGTGTAAAGCAAAATTTCCCTGGTCATCGGGGAAATAAAGTCTTCCAGACTTAGCCAAATTTCTGAGTGTAGACAAAAATTTCCCTAGTCATCAGGGAAATAAAGTGTAAGGAAACAAAAATTTCCCTGGTCATCAGGGAAATAAAGTCTTCCAGACTTAGCCAAATTTTTGAGTGTAAAGCAAAATTTCCCTGGTCATCAGGGAAATAAAGTCTTCCAGACTTAGCCAAATTTCTGAGTGTAGAGAAAAATTTCCCTGGTCATCAGGGAAATAAAGTATAAGGAAGCAAAATTTCCCTGGTCATCAGGGAAATAAAGTCTTCCAGACTTAGCCAAATTTTTGAGTGTAAAGCAAAATTTCCCTGGTCATCAGGGAAATAAAGTCTTCCAGACTTAGCCAAATTTCTGAGTGCAGAGAAAAATTTCCCTGGTCATCAGGGAAATGAAGTATAAGAAAGCAAAATTTCCCTGGTCATCAGGGAAATAAAGTCTTCCAGACTTAGCCAAATTTCAGAATGTAAGGAAGCAAAATTTCCCTGATCATCAGGGAAATAAAGTCTTCCAGACTTAGCCAAATTTCTGATTCTCTAGCTTTAGGCAATATTTCAATGTCTACAATGGTCAAAGCAAAATCTGCAGATTTTAACGGTGACTGCGGACGACAGATTTTGCTTCGACCATTTGACCCCCCTAGAAGTTTTGGAATTTGATGAAAATTGGTGAGGGAATTTCATCAAATTCCAAAACTCCTAAGGGGGTCAAAATACCTGCAGCTCACTTTCCAAACCGGTAGCTCACAGCTCACTGTAACATTCCTCTCTCTTTCTCTCTCTCTTTATATATATATATATATAGAGAGAGAGAGAGAGAGAAATGCTATAATGCGGCATGCGGTAAGTGCGGCACCTCACCACAGCCGTCTGATGCACTGCTGCGTGCATGCGATGCACGCAGCGCGTGCATCAGACGGCTAAGGTGCAGTGCTGCACGTACCGCATGCCGCATTATAGCATGCCCCTAGAGGAGAAATACTATAATGCGGCATGCGGAAAGTGCGGCACCTCACCACAGTCGTCTGATGCACCGCTGCGTGCAAGCGATGCACGCAGCGCGTGCATCAGACGGCTGCGGTGCAGTGCCGCACGTACCGCATACCGCATTATAGCATGCCCCTATATATATATATATATATATATATATATATATATATATATATATATATATATATATATATATATATATATATATATATATATATATATATAACAGAGATACAATATGGATATGTAGAGATACGTCGGTATACGATGGAATACGACTCGATTATAGGTAGCATGTTGGTTAAAGATGTGGATTACAGGTTGAGCATAATTGCAGGTTGAAAGTCAAGTTTGGTTGCTGGTCAAGATACGGATAATTAATTATATACCTAGAACCCAACCCATATATACCTGAAATTATGCTATCAAAATCGGGACTAGTCCCCAGGCAGTATTTTGCCAACCGACTAATTCCGATTCTTTCATAGCTGAGCGGAATCTCGACTAGTCCCCGACTAATGACTGGGAGTAGTCCCCAGGCGGTATTCTGCAAGTAATTTTTTTTTTTTTTTTACAGGGAGTCTCTGCAAGTAATTTTGTTTGGATTTTTTGGCATTGCCTCAGAGTCTAAAGTCGCAACTGTGACTCTTTCCTATAATCATCTGTTAAGGACCTGAAATAAAAACATAGACAAATAATTATTGTTTATTTGTTGATATCCATATAACCCTATAATCAAAATTGGGGTTGTTCACATATTAAACATCAATAACCAAATATTGTGATGAATTTTTAGTTCTGAGTCTTCTAACATAGGCATAAAGCCAATAAAATGTGTTATGTTACCTATGTATTTATACCCAAGAAACAAAAAATCGATATATTTCGTGAAATATATCAGAAAAATGAAAACACGATACGAAATATGACTTGCAATCTCGAGCAGAATGAAAAATGTCAAAATATCGAGCGGTTTCATGAAATATCGCGATATTTCCACTAAATATTTCTATCTCCACGAAAAATCGCGAGATTTTGTCGAAATTTCACGAAAATTTTGAAAAATTTCGCGAAATTTATCCAAAATTCTGTGACTGACTGGTTATAAAAGGGGACTGGGAGGCCTGGTTCTCAGCAGCTTATTTACATATAATAACATTTAAGTAAATGTCGTTTTACTTAGTTTTTATTTTCTTCATTTAGTTTAAGTTATTATATGTAAATAAGCAAATACCCCCCCATTTGATTTCAATAAAAATATCAAAAAAATCAAAAAACAAAGGAATCAAAAAGTAAACTTTCAGTTTTAGAAGGAGAAAACAGTTTTTATGAATTTTTATATAATCTATATGGTAAGAAAAGTGATTAAATCAACTCTTTTTTAGCTCAAAAAATTCCACAAGATGTAGAAGTACGAGTGCATCTAGAAAACCATGGTCCGTCTTAGGAAATTTTGAATGTATTAAATTTTTTCTATATAAAAACTCTTTTTTTCAGACATAGTAAAAAAACAGAGTTTCACATTTCAGCATAACTTTTGCACAATTTCAAATATGCATAACTTTCTTGTTTTAAGTCCACTTTCAAAATCGTTTGAAACATTATTTTAACAATCAACTAATCTTAATTTCAAAAATATTTTTATCCAAAAAAAAGATTAAAAAACATTTGAAAAATATATCAAAATCGAACCAAATAAGATTGCACAAGACTCACAGCCTTAATACATTGAATACATGTTATGTGAAGCTCTACACCCCTAGATAGGGTACAAATATTATTTGAGTGTTCCAAAGTGTGTATCTATACTTGGTTTATGAATATCCAGAGTTTCACTAAAAAATTCCATCAAAAAATTAATATTTCCACTATTTCTACAAAATTGCAATATTTCCACACTGTCGAAATATTTCCACGAAATATTTCTATATCTAGAAGGTCGAAATTTCCACTGAAATGGAGCTTTCGAACCTTGTTTATACCTATGCTGTGAAGTGTGAAGGCATGCATTGTTATTGACCGACTAATATTATATATACTTATTGACATTATCATATATGTTTAGGGAGGGGGGAGGGGTTAGAATAAGTTTTGGCCGACTAATCCCGAATTAGTCTCGACTAGTCCTAGTCAGCCCTTGGCTGACTAGGGGCCGACTACAGACTTTGACTACATCGAACTGAAAGGCTGAAATCTCCCTTCCGCACCGAGGGCTTCTCCGTAACTCCGTTCTAGATTCCAAGGGCTCCCACCCAGCCTTCTAAATAAAAAACCCAATTTTGCGCACATTCCCTCCCATAGCTCCCTCTCTCGAGTCTCAACTCTTGATCTCTCGCTTTATGGCTCCATGTTGCATGCATTCTCTCCCTTAACTCTCTTTCAGGTGTCTGAAAGGTCGAGGACTTGTCGTCGTTGGCTCCATCACATGGCACACTCAGGTTTGGGCTCACCTCTCTTAGATAACCCCTAAAAATGAGAAAATTACCTAGAACCATGAAACAACTTAAATTGGTTCAAAACAACTAAGTAAACACCTAATGAGGCCTAATGATACCTACGAGTCTTCAATGGGTTGCATGCATAACTTTGGCACTTTGCGTGCCCCTTGGATGCTCATGCATCAGATTTCCCGGGTGGGAAGAATCTCGACTCTGCTTGAGACGGTCTTAATATACTTGACAACTCTGAATTTGCTAATGATGTAAACCACTGCTTGAGACGGTCTTAATATACTTGACAACTCTGAATTTGCTAATGATGTAAACCAAAACCATCGATCCTAAATTCCTCCTTTGTTGGCATGATAAAGAAATATCCTTCCGCTAGAAATTCTGATGGGAATAATCAACAAGATAGATAAAAAAGATTCTGAGTTGCTCCTCAGCAACGAATTGGTCGAAGGGATGTCCCTTTTGGATCCAACCTAAGTTTAAAAACAAAAGGTTGAAAGACATAACATTAGTATAGTCAATAACAAAAGAAATCCTAGTACTGAGTTACATGGCATCTTTCCCAAAAAGAAGACCATGCCTCCCAAACACATGTTTTTAAGTGATGAAAGGATAAATGTTATAGATTGCATGCAAAGAAGTTCCCAAGCAGAGTGCAGAGGATGAACTGGGGTGTGGATAGAGAGTAGTCTCGTTGGCAGACTACCTACAAAGATAGTAACAATTTTCGTATAAAAACACTCGACTTTTTACCGCAATGTTGGCCAAACGATTCTCAGAATTATTGTCATACAATAAAACTATCCATAAATTATTCAATAAATCTAAAGTTTCCTGAACTAACCGCATGTTATCTGTGAAGTTTTCAATCAATTCACTATATAGTCATTGTTGTTAATTAATTAGGTTATTTAGTATTATTGTTGCCTCACCCATGCATGTTTCACATGCTTCACATGTATAGAAAGTAATCTTTCTTACATTTGCTTCTTTTTCCTATCCCAAATTCTTTCTAAACTTTCAAGGAATTTTCCTATGTTTTTTGTTGGCCAAACTTTACACACGGCTAAATAATGCCCAAATGCTGAATAGTACAATAAACAAAAATTTCAACCACATAAGTACATACTTCTGCATAAAGCCTTTAAAAAGAAACAACCTTATAAGGTTATACATTAGTCATACAGAATGGAAATGTAAAAGACCACCTGAATAAACCCTTATTAAGGAGTACAAAGCAAAGATGTTATCTGACATTATCTTGCTATTGTAAGTTTGTAACTTGTAAGCGATTTATAAATAAATGGAACGAAAGAACATCATTGAACCAACTCAAAGATATGCTAGACGAAACTAAAATAGAAGTCTAAACAAGAACAAAGCTGAAAAGTGCAAGCTTGAAATGTGAGAAACATGTTAACAACATATAAGCTTGAAAAACATGATATACCTCGGCCATTTCAGGAGGCCCCTCATCCTTTGCAAGAACCCACTTAGTGAGATAAATGGCAAAGAGAAAGCTGATGATGCAGATGGAAAAGACAAACACAATAATTGGTGAAGTACTAGCTCCAATGTAAAACACAGCTCCGAATACCAATAGCAATAGGACAAATAAGACACGAGAATTTATTCCCACAAAAATCCGAAATATCTGGTCAAACAGAGATTATTAATCAGGACCAAATAGATGAAACGGATATAATGTCACCATACCCAGTAAATGCAGAATCAATTGAGGAAATTAATAGCATAAATGAGATAGGGCTTGATGGATATTGTCGACGATTAAACGAATTTAAAACAAGTAAAATGAAGAGCCATTTGAAAGATTATGTAACAATTAGAAGTAAGCAATTAAAACAATGCTTCATTAAATAAGCTTGGTTATGGTGCTAATGATGACTAGGAATTGTTTTAACAGCAATATCTTCAAAAGTGTGGTAGCTGCAAAAATAATGCATGACTTCAAAATTACAGTTTCATGATTTCATCTTATGGTTTATTCCACTGTTAAAAACAAGAAACTACAGGTATCGGTCGTCGTATTCTTGGCCCCAAAGAAACAATACATACCGGTAGTATGTATCGGTGATTCAGTATGAGGCGTGTATCGGTCCGTATGTGTGAGAATAGACTTTTAGTCTCCAAAATTATGAAAAATTATTCAAAAATTCTAGCGTAAAATGTCGGTCTTTAATGCTTGACTGTATCAGGTAAACAACATATAAGTATGTATTGGTCCTACTAAGTTATTCGAGTCATTGTGTTGTTTAGTCTTAAACTGTTGAGTAATATTTGATTTACTGATTTTAGTTTTTATTAGGCAAAGTATATAGTAATATAACTCTAAGGAGTAACACGTCCCAAATTTGGAGGCAAAGATCCTCCGAAGTGTAGGGATCTAACTATCCCTTGAACGTGTTTAAAGGTTGGGTTCATATTTCTTATACCAAAACAACACATCTTACATGATTTACATAAAAATAAACGGAAAACAATGTCCTTCACGAAAATAAGCTTCGCGTCGAAGCTTCAGAAGGGCAAATCTACATAGATTCGTGTTATACATTGAAAATTGGATTTAAGTCATTTAACACCCTAAAACCCTCTCACTCAACTACTCGCAAGACAAAAAGTCCAACGACCCATAAAATTGAAGTTAAAGCACAATTAGCCTTATATAAGTTGGGCGGTATGTATCAAACCCATTATGTATTTTGACCAATTCAAGCAATACACATGGTAAATATTGTACTGATATGAACAAGTACTAGTACTAGGCTTGTCAACAGGTCGGATTTGGACCGGATTAGGGTATATCCGGATCGGATCCATTTACATATCTGACCGATCCGGATCCGATCTGATATCCGATATATATTATAAAATATGATCCGAATCCGATTATGTATATAACATAGTCAAGAAAACCTTTCTCTCTCTCCAATATATAAGGATATATATATAAATCAGCACATTCTAAAACCTCTAGGTGCTTATTAGAGTGTTGGGTCAAATATGGGTCAAAATTTGCTGGGTTAGCCGATCCTAACCCTATATATATATATATATATATATAAGAATGATAAACTTTGTATGCCCATGCAATGAAAGCTTCAATGTATGCTCATCTATTAACATACATAGAGGTTTCCAAATTTGCTAATTTTTTGTGGATATGAGATCTATGTTGAGATGATCATCCTCACAAAAAATCAGCAAGTTCTGAAACCTCTAAGCATTTCAAATAAGTTCATCAAATTAATGGTTGAAATGGACAGACGATACAACTTCTATCATTTTGATACACCTAGAGGTTTCATAATTTGTTGATTTTTGGTGAGAGTGATTATCTTGCTATAGATAGCATATCCATCAAAAATCAACAAATTCTGAAACATATATATATATATATATATATATATATATATTCTATTTTTTTTAGTTGGGTCGAATCCTAATCGGATCAGATCAGGGTAGATCCGAATTCGATATGATTATTAATCGAATCGGGTCGGATTTTTTTAAATCGGATCTCGAACCGAAAAAATAATACCAAGCCCAGGATAATCAGATCGAATTCGGATCATGATCCGATCCATTGACAGGCTTAACTAGTACATACCGGTAAGTACGATACATACATGTTATTTTGAACCCTAGTTAACAATTTTGATCATTGTTAAGCAAAATAAGGTAAGCAAAGAAGATGAGCAGGGAAAGACAAAAAACTAAATAAATTTAAGAAATCATCTTCCTCTCCTATTTCATCATTGCAGCGGAAGCCTTCGGCGGCAAAACATAGTCAGTCACCTCGGTGGGGGTGCTCACATTCGGCGGCAATAGCAGCTATCACCCTCCACCCCCGTGGGCCACAACCACCGAAAACCGTAGCCGCCACCTTTCTGTCGTCGTCAAAACACAATCAGCGAAGGCACGAACATTCTATGTAGGAGGGGACATTTCTCAAAGGCACGAGCGTTTGGCATGGGCGCGGACATTCGACATGGGCATGAGCATTCAAGGAGGCAGGGTTCACCGTCAAATAACCTTAGAAAATAATTCATCAAAAAAAATAATAAAACATTGAGGAAATTATTAAAGGCTGGGTTTGATCTAACTCTGACTCTCTGAGGTGGATCAATAATGTTCAAGCATAGGTTCTGAGTGCATTTATAAATAGGGCTCGTAAAATAGATTCGAAGTGGAGGTGCATATAAGTATATAACAGTGTGCAAGTAGAAGCTCGAGGTGCGTTTATAAAAAACTAAACAAGCAATTAAATGATACGTATGTCCCCGTCTTTTCCAAGATCACCTTTATGGGGGTGCGTTCATTGCCCAACCTCCTTGTAGCCACCCTGTGTAGGTCGCACGGCCAGAATACATGCCCCAGGCAAAGGCACAGAACACGATGAAGAATATGGCGATGGCGTTGGGGCCCTTTGTCAGGCTCTGACGGGCATATCGGTCGGATCGCCGTCATCATCCTCCTCCCCATCGTCGTCTCTGCGATCTCGAGCCATGCACCCACCGACTTCTGCGGCTCAGCGGGCAATGCCACCGCATTGGCAATATGATGTTCGGCAGATCCGTGGTGGCACTACGTAGGAACCAGGCGGCAATGGCCTTTAGGTCGGAGTCGTAGATCCCGCAACCCTCACTCCCCGGCATAGGGAGAGGGGGGCGACAGCCCTGGAGTGATTCGGATGTCGCTGGAGAGGTAGGGTGGGGTGATCTAGACGCCGCCGAAAATGATTTTTCGGCGGGGTTGTGGATAGACCTGTTAATGAGCCGGGTTCGGGTCGGGCCACCCCATGCCCAAGCCCGGCCCAAACTTATGAGTGTGTGCCCATACCCGGAGGCCCAAATTAAAATTTTCGGACTTGGCCCAAACCCATCACGAAACTTTCTTATGAAGCCCAAACCTGACCCAAATTAAGCCCATATTTCAAACGCGATATATGTATAAAATTTTTTTCTTTCTCTTTATCACACAATAAAAGTAGAAAATAGCATTGATTACGATATACATTGAAAGGATAGATGCGAAATAATGCTCCTAATGTCCGAGGCATTGATATTTGTAGCGTGGGCACTTTTAAATTATGTATTCATTGTATATTAAAAATAAAAAATAAAAAATTTCAGCTTTTGGTTCGGGCTTCGGGTCGGGTTAGTGGTTGTCCATACCCGGCCCATAACACAATTGGGCCAGAATGTTCAAGCCCAACCCGACCCAAAACCCAAGCTAACTCTGTCCAAACTAGGCCCAAATTGGGCCCGTCCCAGTGGGCTTCGGACTGGCCCGAGCCCATTAACAGCCATAGCTGTGGACGAAAACCTTAGAGCCGGAGACGTAGTTGTCGGCGACAATGCGGATTCGAGTGAGAAGAGCGGGGTGATTAGAAGAGGCGTCGAGGAGGGGAACCCCATGATCTTGTCCTATAGGGCTCCAGGAGATGATGGATCATGTCAAGGTGGGGATATGGTCGTCGTCGTCAGATCCACCGGCGACGGCGGCCCATGGCCATGGACCGCACCTCACCCTCACGCTCCTCGTCAACCTCCATTGTCACCCCCGCGACATAATCCACTCTGTTGTCTTCTTTAATGGCTCAACCAAAAGGGTGTGCCATGCATCACCGACCCGGAGTCCGACATCTGTCACCTCTGAACTCGTTGCTATCGTTACGGACTCCCCAACCATCATCTTCCTTGCCGTCGGCCAGTGCCTCCCACTAATAGTTTCAAATTTTGATCAAAATTGCGAAATTTCGACGAAATATTTCGATTTCAGCCAGGACCAAAACAAAATAAGGGTCAAAACCAGGGGGACTGGCCATTTTGTCAAAATTTTGATCAATTTCGATTTTGGCTTTCGGAACTAGAACTGGAACTATACATTTCGGTCAGTTTCAGTCAAAATTTCATTTAATTTCGGTTTAGGCTTGGATCGAAACCAAACACGGAACTAAAATTTAAAACCTTGCTTCCACTCGGCATCAACACCTTCGTGGTCCGACCTTGAAATAAGAGAAAAAGAGCGTGGGGGGACAAACTCTAGAAACGATGGGTGAGGCAGACGTCGGTGGAGGTAAGAGCCTCCTTAGTGGATCATGAGAACAAGAACACGTCTCCGATGGCGGTGATGGTGATCGGGCACTTGATGTCGCTCGAATGAAGGGTGGAGGTGATTCGTTACACCACACGAAACACATTGACACCGACGGGGACTTTGCAGTTCTCGAAGTCCCACCAGACCATGACCTTCATTATCCTACTCTCCTCGTCATGGTTTCTCCTCGGAAAAGAGGATAAGGAGGGGGCGGAGAGAGAGAGGAGAGAGCGAGAGATGGAATAAGAGTCAATACATTATTAATGGAATAAAACTAGGATGGTGATGGTGATAGTGATAGTGATGAGTGATGTTTCATTGCATGTAGAACATGATAAACTTCGTGGATTACTGAGTTTGATGGCCTACAACGAATTTGCTAATTGGGCACAACCCCCCTAGTTGTTCCCTAAGATTATTAAAGCAATAGTTCGGCTTCATCATTTCTATTTTACTTTAGTAGTTGTATCCGTATTACTATGAAATACTTCCATGAGTCAAAGTTGGTAGTTGGTAGTTCAACTTTATTATTTCTATCAGTTGTACTTTTATAAAGATGGAAATGTGCATTTACCCTTTCACATATAGCATGAATGAATTAATTAATTTTTGTGAACATAATAATCATCCATTTTCATTCATTTTTAATTTTAATTTTTTTAAAGGTTTTATTGGTTCTTTGATAGTTTTTTGGTGGGATAACTGAAACAGTTGAAACAACCTAGGCGATTCGGTTTGGGCAGTCTGTCCGAACCCAATCTTTCAAGCTTTTCTTTTAAGTATATCTATGACTCTAATTTCTCCTCGGCACAAAGAACTTCACTACTGATGTGGATCTTCACATCTTTCAAGATAACAGAAGATCTAAAATCAGGTCAATGTGCTGATTTTTGCTTGAACTGAACATATAGTTTTTATTTCTATTTCATACCAAATTAAGGCAAAATGGCTCTGAATTGAAGTGCAAAATCCTTTCACATAAGCCACGATTTGCAATCTGTCATGTGCATATTTTCAAAAATCAACTTTATCTTATGATTATTTTTTTCATTAGATACCCCAAAATATTCCTTACATTGTAACCATAGATATCTTAGGTTACGTAACAGTTCCAATCTCGACAAGAACAAGAGAGAAGAGGTAGGAGGGAGGCGGAGGGTGAATGGAGGAAGATGAATTATGTGCATCCTAATCCTTACCATTCATTTTACCTTTATAAAAACTAATAAAAGTTTTGCAAATAGATAAGGCATTATCTAAAAAATTAAATGAAACCCCTTATTAGTAATAATATTTTTATGCATTACTAATCATATCTATGTAGATTAATATTTGTAACTATTTTTACATGTATTATACTAAAATATTCCAAATCCAGGCATATGAATGAATGCTACACAACCTGCTAGATATTAAAGGGTGTCATTGAAAAGGAATAAAGGATCACGCAGGAGCTTTGATAATATCTAGTTTGACAATATCACCCCTCTCCTAGACAGTAAGGTCATTGGTAGGGGTGCACAGAAAACTGATGGAATTGGATAACTGACCCGGTCTGAACGGTATGGTTTGGTTCTGTTTCATGCAGGATCGATTCGATTCTAAATCCCAAAGTGCATAACCGTAGGGACCGGTTTGGTTCCCGATTTAGGGTGTCAGTTATCTGAACCAAAACGGTTATTGTATATTATATTATTATGCATAATGCATTCACGAGTCAGGTCCATTGGTCCAATACGCTTGATGGACTGTATATGCATAATGCATTCACGGGTCAGGTCATTATGTATTCATGGATCTGAGTTGTATACTATATTCCTTCTGAGTTTTTTTGTCGATGTTGATTTCATGTGCTTAGAGGTTACAATAAAGTCATGGACTAGTATTTGAATGCCAATCTATTTTTCTCAAGGCAAATTAGTGAATATGCTTATGAATTGTGCTGCTCGGTTCCATGAAGTCATAAATAACTAATTGCCAAGTGAAACCCTATACACACGTGCGCATCTCTGCAAACTTTAGAACTGTTGGAACCGAACCGGTTTTGTTTGGTTCAGTCTGGTCTGGTTCCTTGCTCCCAACAGTCAGATTTCGGTTTCAAATTTATGAGAACCTTTGGAACTGATTCGGGTCCTGGTTTATACCAAAACCGGATTGAACCGAACCGTGTGCACTCCTAAGTTAATTTCTAAGGCATCATATTCTAGAATATAGAACAGTTTCTGGACTACAAGAGAATACTAAGAAAAGAAATCCAAATAACCATCAAGGACTCATTTCAGGAGAGCACAAGAGACCTCAAGCACAATTTTTATGAAGGAAGATATATACTGGTGAAAGGAAGAGGTTAATATGTGTTGAAGACAGTGAGGTCGATGTATGTTGTTAAAGTCCCTAATAAGGGGGAAATGTTTATTCAGCTTGACTTCCACAGTCACAGCTCCTTATGATGTGTTTACTCACAATTGTTCAAATTTGTAATCTTTCAATGTTTGAGATGATGCTGAGCTAGCTAGTCGAGTGCAAAAGTTTCCCTTGGCCCCCAACAACAAAGACCAATTATCAATCTTTCTCCATCAAAAGAACGAGTCACCTATGGTTTGCATGTGTTGGTGTTTGCGAGGTCTTTGCTTCTAAAATGAATATGTTGTTACCTCGAAATTCAAGCCAATCCATGCAAGAGAGAGGACAATCAGTAACCCATGTCCATGGTGTCTTGTAATGTTTTGGTTTGAAAGACGAGGCACAAACTAAGAAACCTAAAACTAAGAAACCTAGTTACGACTTACGAAACAAAAAGTGCGCATTTTGTGTACCAAGAAGTAAGAACATAAAATATTAGGCATTCAAGGTACTCATTTGACTAAGGGCCCATTTGGTTGTACAGCAGCTTTTAGCAAGGTGCTTTATTAAAAGCCCTTTTAGGCAAAGCTTAAATTCGGAGCATCAGTGAGGAGCCTTTGAGCATCTTAAAAACGCTTTTCAGTGGTTACAACTATCAAGTACATCTAAACACACTAAAACCCTCTAAAAGCACTTTTGGACCCCAACGGCATAGCCAAACAGACCCTAAGTGAGATGCTTACAACTCTCTATGGGCCACTAGAAAAAGTTATATCGCTTGAAACAAACAAGTGGTTACTGTCAAATGTAGTGGAATTCTACCATCCTCTATAGATTTTACATGAAGTTTGGATGGGGTTGCTCCAAGGTAAAGCTCTAACAATAGGGATTTTAAATCAATAGGGGAAGAATTGAAGACAAATATAAATTACTCCCGTGTTTCATGGGTTCTAGGGGGAGAGTTTAATATAACTAGGATTTTAATGAGATATGGAATTAGAGTATTACTAACAATAAGTTCGACTTCAAGGAGGATTACAGAGATATGGAGACAGTGGATCTTTTGGAGACAAGTAGATGACACTTCCAATTGACATGGCCAATTATGAGGGAGTATCCTACAATGGTTGATAAATAAGTTATCTTTACGAGGGAGTGGTACAGTCAGAAACTGAAAAGAGACTAGGGATTTCTTTATGGATAACCACAAAGCAATATGCAAGGATCATTCAAAAAATGGCTTGATGAAATAAACTATATCAAACAATGACTGGGATTGTTAACACAAATTCATTCACTCCAGTAGAATGAAAAGTTGTGCACAATAGAGCTTGTTAGAGAACATGCACTGGAGTTCTTTATGACAAGTTGAAAGATAAATATGGAGCACCCTCTAGCCATATGGGGAAGGTTGGTGGGCTATGCTCTGTTTGGCAATGCATCTGCAGAAGTGAGATTCTCTCAGAATGAATTAGGAAGTTACCTTCAAAAAGGTAGCTGGTAGAGCACTAAAGCCTGATGGTTTCCTGCGATGGTTTACAACTCATTTTAGATGCTATTGATTTTGACTTCTGATTGATGACCATTTATGCATTCTACCATAATTGTATTAGTTTCATGAGGACATTGATGTAAAGCATTCATAATTCAAATCAATGTTCAAAAACCCGGAACTTGGACTCGACTCGAAAGTCCACCGAGTCGAGTAACTCGAAGACTCGACTCGGGCGACTCAGTAATTATATATATGAATGTGTGTGTGTGTTAAAAACTCAAAATAGTAAATAGCCCAAATATGACCGAGTCACAGCTGGTCCGAGTTTCGGTCTGAGTCGACTCAATTTTCAACCGAGTCGAGTCGACTCGGGCGAGACGGGTCGAGTCGGACCAAGTTTTGGTACTATGATTCAAATAACATTTTACGAAACATATCATCCTAGATTCCCAAATTTCTTGTGTAATCTTCTTGGATCTCAATGTTTTTATGTTTCTTGATGACAAGAATAGATTTGAATTCCAAGCCGGAATTATGCAGGACAGCTTTGTAGGACAGTAGAATAAGAGACTAAATCCCTAGTGAAAATTGATTGATAGGGATGAAGCAATCCTTAGCTATTAATTTAGTAATTGGTTCTGACAACTTATTTCATTTATCAAACCCTCGATGAGATCATTTGCATTATCATGTTACACAAAAGAATATAGCGATAGGCATAGCGAAATCTGCATCTATAAAATTAAAGTCAGGTTGTGAGTGGAGAGGTGCTTCAAGAATATTGTGTGATATGCTCATGCCTTTGAAAAAAATTGTTCAACAGCAATAAGGACCATTGTATTATATGGTTTAGAACGAAAAGCACGCATAGAAGCTACAGATGGAAGCCATCAGATCAAACCAATAAAGTAAACAGTGAGAATTAAGTGCATTAGAGAAAGCATTAGAATTCAATCGATTGAGAACAAAGCTGTGAAGAACCGACTTCGATGGTATAAGCAGACACAAGAAAGATATGAAGAAAGGAAGGTTTTGAAATTATGTTGGAAGGGTCAGGCGATAAGAGAGGTACACCGAAGATAAGATGAATGGGGGTTACATAAGGATTTTAAGAGTTAGCATAGCAAAGGATTTAGCATAAATAATTGTAAAAAAAGTAAAACAGGTTCATCAAACCCCTTAAAGGGATTGCTGATAATGGTTATAGACTAGACTTGCATAAGTTCTTCCAAAAATAATACAGTTTCTATCATTACAAGCAAAACTGTCCTAAATAAAATATAAACCAAAACAGTTCAATGCGAAGCTCTGAAACCCAAAATATACAGCGAGGCAAATTATCAAGAGACCAGGCATGCTTAACCGTGGAGACATGGTATAGATACGGTGGTATGACTCATGACTCATGAGGACACCTCACTAGAATATGCACCATGATCCTTAGTTTAAAATATTGTGATTTAATAACAAAATAACCATTTTGGGCAAACAGCAAGTGTGCATCGGTAAGTTTGAAGAAAAAGGTACCATCAGTACACACACATCAAACTAACATAGCATGGAGCAAAAATAAATCACTAAGGAACACAGTTATTGACAAGAAATCTAATTGCCACTTAATTTCCAAAGAACAATCTGATTTTATGAGGGGCACTAACTAATTGGTTGAAATCTAAGCCAATTCGGATTAGAACAATACTTCACTCCAACAGGTGTTGGAGCGCGCGACTCGTCTGTCCGATGTGAACTGTTGGATAAATATCACCCGTGATATTCAGCCGTTAACAAGTTCTAACAGAATATTACTAGTGACATTCACACAGGTTTCAGAACTCCGAACGACTGAATATCACTGGTGATATTCATCCAACAGTTCACATTGGACAGAGGAGCCTCACGCTCCAAACACCTGTTCGAGCAAAGTATTGTTCTTCGGAATTAGTATTTCATCATGTATCCAACTTAATCCACTGGTACTTAGCTCAAAACCCAACTGGATAAATAGATCAAGCCATCAGGACAAGTGACACAACTTAAACATCTGCAAATCAGCAATAACCAACTGGACTATGTAAAATATATTAGCCCATTAGTCAATAATTGACAGGATCGAATAGAGCAATCGGCAGAAAAGCCATTTAATGTTCAGATAATTTTACCAGGGGTGTGTATGATTTACTCCGCATAGTGGGAAAAGTCCTTGGTCTGCCCTGATATGACCCCATATTTCCACTCTCCATGTCATCATCCATTGGAATAGCGTGTGTCGAATTCACCCTTCGGGCCACAGGGAAAGGAGCAAACTCCCCACCCTGGGGCAAGTCGCTCCCTGAGCCTGGTCGCTGAATTTTGAACACTCTTACCTTCCACAGTGAGATATATAAGATTCAACTCCTAGCAAATTACAGAATTATACTGGACTAAATTTTGCCTGATTTCTGAAATTCTCACTCTGCACCTATCAATAAAAGATGTCCAAGATAAGTAACTATTTAATTAAAATTATTACCTTGAAATCAACAACTCTAAATGGAGAAGAAAAAATTACCATGATAAATTGTCATATACACTCCAATTTATTGTAACAACCAAGCCAAAGAAAGGAAAACCAAAATATAACATATGTAGAAACTACCACGTATGTAAAAAAAAAACATAAAAACACAAATGTATATGGGTGGGTGAATGGGTGCGTGCTTGTGTGTGTGTGTGTGTGTGTGTGTGTGTTTTGTGCAATACAACAGTCAACAGGTTGATTAGGATTATTGGGTGGGCAATATGCAGATGCTCTAAGTGCTCACCAAATTTTCTGAATATACACTTAGACACTCAAGTCAATACACTGCCTAGTGAAGCAATCAGGATTGAAGAACACCTTCAGAGTCCAAAGGGGGATGATCGGACCCCAAAGAGAATAAGTTTACGGATTGATTTAACTTTTTAGGTGTTAGCGTATGTTATCATTTTAGTTTCAAGGAGCTTCTAGCAAGATATAAGTGAAATTTTAATGAATACATTCAGAACTATTGAACTTTGTTATGCATGATATGTTGGGTTTCCGATCAAAACCAGAATTTAGTGTATTCAACAAAGATCTAGCCATCCTCCAATGCCCTTTATATCATGGTTTTCAGTTCCAAACCTTGCATGACATTGAAATTAGCTATCAAAGCAACAAATCCAACCTCAGAGGCATCTATACTATATACTAAAATGGAAGCCTCTCTTCCGTGTTGTGACACGTGGACGTCTTTTAAAGAGCAAGAATTTTTCTTCCGTGTGTGAACGTGGCTTTCTTTTAAATCCATTTAAAAATCTATCACAAAGATGATAAATTTTCATTCAATGGCATTTAATGGTCATTTGATGTTAATCTCTCTCTCTCTCTCTCTAACAAGTGAATCACACTCACTTCATATTTCACACTTCTTCGAACAGTTGCGATGTCGTCTTTACCAAATAGCGTGCATCAAGAACATTCGGGCATTGCCCGGGTTTCTTACTAGTGGAACAAAAAATCGATATATTTCACGAAATATCGCGAAATATATCGGAAATATGAAAACCCGATACGAAATACCACCTGCAATCTCGAGCCAAATTGAAACTGTCAAAATATCGAGCGATTTCGCGAAATATCCCGATATTTCCACGAAATATTTCCATCTCCACGAAATATCGCGAGATATTGTCGAAATTTCGCGAAAAGTTTGAAAAAATTCGCAAAATTTATCCAAAATTCTGTGACTGACTGGTTATAAAAGGGGACTGGGGGGCCTGGTTCTCAGCAGCTTATTTACATATAATAACATTTAAGTAAATGTCGTTTTACTTAATTTTTATTTTCTCCATTTACTTTAAGTTATTATATGTAAATAAGCAAATACCCCCCCATTTGATTTCAATAAAAATATCAAAAAAATCAAAAAACAAAGGAATCAAAAAGTAAACTTTCAATTTTAGTAGGAGAAAACAGTTTTTATGGATTTTTATAAAATCTACATGGTGAGAAAAGTGATTAAATCAACTCCTTTTTAGCTCAAAAAATTCCACAAGATGTAGAAGTACGAGTACATCTAGAAAACCATGGTCCGTCTTAGGAAATTTTGAATGTATAAAAACTTTTCTATATAAAAACTCTTTTTTTCAAACTTAGTAAAAAAACAGTGTTTCAGATTTCAGCATAATTTTTGCACAATTTCAAATTTGCATAACTTTCTTGTTTTAAGTCCGCTTTCAAAATCGTTTGAAACATTATTTTAACAATCAACTAATCTTTATTTCAAAAATATTTTTATCCAAAAAAAGATTAAAAAATATTTGAAAAATATATATCAAAACCGAACTAAATAAGATTGCACAAGACTCAATGACTCAATACATTGAATACATGTTATGTGAAACTCTACACCCCTAGATAGGGTACACATATTATTTGAGTGTTCCAAAGTGTGTATCTATACTTTGTTTATGACTATCCGGAGTTTCACTAAAAAATTCCATTAAAAAATCAATATTTCCACCATTTCTACAAAATTGCAATATTTCCACACTGTCGAAATATTTCCACGAAATATTTCCATATCCAGAAGGTCGAAATTTCCACCGAAATGGAGATTTCGAACCTTGCTCAGAGGTGCTTTGCTGCTTGCAACTATAGGGAGCAAACATCGCAGGCACCATGGATAATCGTGTTAGCGCCCTTTAAAAGAAACTTCAATAAAAGAAGGCTCGATTGTATTAAAAAGACGATGGATTCATGGTTCAACAGGATTGCAGAACTTCTCCCACGGATGGAAGATATGCAATCTATGGAGAATCACGGCAAAAGGTAATATTGAAAACCTTCTACATGTACAATCAAAGAAAATGTAGTTGAAATTCATAGGAAAACGCTGAACATTTAACTTGTATATACAATACCGATGTAACCTGTACTGCTTATGGACAATGCATCCGAATACGAGTTCGAGACTTTTTTTTTTTTTTTGAGGAAAGAGTTCGAGACTTGTGCATAGTAAAAGAACTTTTACAAGTTTTTGGACAGTAAGATTTCATTTTGAATCCTCACTTTGATTCCCAGATTTCCGGGTTCCCAACAAGTTCCTATGAACCCACAGAGGGTCCTCAAAACCCTCACATGCAGTTTGATGCAAAACATCAAATGAGAAAGGAGTAAAATTAGAAATTCAGGTACTTCATGGAATGATGAACACAAATTTATTTGTTGATTAGATCACTTCCATCAAACGCTTCTTTACATGACATACACACCTAGGCAGAGGAAGTTCCAATCCATCACTGCAAACCTCAAAGGATGTGTTGGACTAAGGTTCACGAGCAAAATTGAAGATACAAAAGAGACGTGATAACAATAAGTGAGATGATAAGTCTTATGCAGGATTTATTCCTTCCCACGGACCATCAGCAATTATTGCTCATCAAGCTTAATCATCTTTGCCAGAAGGAAGTAAGTCTAGAGGAGCATACAATCCAATGCTTTATTGTCTCCAGAAATCGGGTTTATAAAGCAGAAGTAGTATTAGTAGTGAACTACTGAGTGGATCTAATGAACAACATACAGGATGCGATATCAAGGTTTAGACTAATCATAAGGCCTTGCACTTTGAGCAGAAGTTGAAACGATGATCCAACCAAGGTTTGAGATTATGGGTTAACTTTCAGGTTTGGCCTGGGCCCAAAAGAAACGTTTTGGCCGTTTCGGTCATTTCGAGAATCAAGATTGTGTTCAAACACCACCAAACCTTTAGAAAAATAATGAAAAACATTTTAACATGAAAGTATTCAAAAATTGGATAATAGAAAAGAAATCAACAATAAAAGAGCACCAGTACTAAGAAACCTAGGTACGCAATTTTCTGTTGTATAACGGTACTTGTAATTTTCTACTAAGTCACAGCAATATGTGTACCAAAATGTTTGTGCCTATGTTGTTAATATTTAGTTTGAGACTAGTTAAAAAGAAAGCCATTTATTCATAGTACTATCTAGATCAAGAATTGTTCGGAATGTGATTCCATTTGGCTAAGCTAAGATCCGAATCGCATTGGGCATGTCAGTTCGTGTTCGACTGAATCCTCACAGCATGGATCCAATACAGAGGTCAAGAGCCCTATGGTTGACTAGACTTTTCAAATTTTCATATCTTTATGCTAAGCTTGTTACCCAAAGAGTACTACCACCAATCACCCTAAGCAAACTAGCAAGTCAGCCAATTCCAAGCATAAAGTCGAAGAAATCCACATGATGTTTGAAGTAGGACATCTAGTGCGCATGAGACCTACCCATCAAGCTACAGTTTCAGTGGACAAGAAAGGCAATGATGAGAAGGATATGCAGGAGATATCGACAAGAATCAAATCAGATTCATCAGAGCGGTCTCTTGGTCAAATTAGGAGCAAGAGGTTGGAACATCTGACAAAGGAGAGTTTCTTTGGTTCTAGACTAAAGGCGCAATAGATCGAGATTAGAAATGCACATCAATATTTAGCACGTGATTAGTTACAGACAACATTGTAATATGTGATCACCAACAAGAACAGATCTACGATTTCATCTCCACTGGTATTATACAGCAATTGGAGCCTTAGGAGACACCACTTGATAGACCATACATTTTTTCTTGGGCTGAGTTAGGAGTGGAAGTCAATTGTATAGTACAGTACTCGCTGCAGTTTTGGGACCTACCTGAAGAGAAGGTTTGGTGTCAGAATATCAATGACTAAGGCACACTATTTTGGGCTAGCCATAGATTAACAACATAAGTGAAACCCACAATAAGAGAGCTTAGCACGTCCATGCTATGTCAACAAGGCCAATAGGACACACTTTACCAGAGAATGAGAGAGAAGCAAGGAAGCATCAACAAAAGAAAAATCAAGCTGATTCATCAGACCTCTTGGTCAGAAGGCTTGGTCAGAAGGGATTGATGTGATCCAAACCAAAGAACAAATTGTGGAGACCAAAGGATGACAATCGGGCTCTAAATGGAACAAATTTAAGGGTTGATTTGATAGTCTTACGGCTAGTCGGAAGTTTCCTAATTTTGTCAGCTTCCGCGGGGCAGTTTGCAAGTTCTAATTGAAATTTGAATGAATAAGCAGATTGGGTATATTTTCTCTTTCTCCACTGGTTTTCATATTTTTTTTTTGGGATTCATCCTTGGCCTCTTAGATTTCAAATTAAAATCAGATTTTTGCACATTCTAGCTTAATTCCAAGCATCACAAATCCACTGTTAACTATGGTCTTCGGTTCAAAACCCTAGATTACATCAATAAGCTTTTAGGGTCGACACAAGCCTTTTTTAAGAGAAGTATGAAAACATAACACATTATCGCGATGCTTTTGGTGCTGTTTAACCAACTCCAAGTGTCAAACAAGCTCAAGCCCAATCCAAATGCATTCAAACCTTCTTTTTTTTTTTATATAATCGCACCTTTCCTGACATTCATGGTATGCATGTTTGGATTTTAAAACTCAATAAAAAAATTTACCATCTAGTAGAAAATGTTATCCCCAGTCCCAAGTTAGAATATGACAATGTAAGTAGGCTGAACATATGAATCGAATGGTCTTAATATCATCACATGGTATGTTATCAAATATATAACTAAATAATTGCAAATCTACCCAGAATCTTAGACCTTCCTTTCGAGGTTTTTGCAGGTTAAGTTAATGGTGTACTCTAATAAAACTAAGATGAGGAAAATAAAGGTGACGGAAGTAAGAACATGGTTATACTCGAGTATAATAGAGTGGTCAAACGGATTCCGAATACCAGATGCACAAGAAAAAGGTATTTTGCTTACACCACATTGATAGAATTCCTTAACAAAGAACTTTCTCCTTGCAAATTCAGTTTCTCTCGATAAATCCACTAATATCATATTGAACGGTTTAGCTTTATATTCCAATTTCTTACAAATTAGTGAATTACGACATTAAAACCCCATAGTATGAAATTATGAATGCCATCCTACTTCATATTAACACTCAAGGGATATTGTGCTAAAAGAAAATATAAGGGAGATGCTAATACAGGTTTTGACCGAATTCCGGATAGGATATTGATGTTGATCATGGTTTAAAAAAGTGTCTCGAGGCGAGGCGCACAGAAAATGTCTCGAGGCTTAATCCTGATATGCAGAATCTGAGGCTTAAGCCTCAGCTTAGTGAGGCATACACCTCACATGTGAGGAGTGAGGCAGTCCCAACTCCCAAGGTGTAAGCCTCACGAAATACATGTGTTTGGGCTTGTTGTTGGACAATTGGACCTTTGGTCTGAGCGACTAATGTTATATATATATATATATATATATATATATATATATATATATATATATGTGTGTGTGTGTGTGTGTGTATGTGTGTGTGTGTGTGTAAGGTGTTTTTTTTTGTCTAAAGCCACTCTAAGCCTAATAGAGACCGTTGTTGAACTCAAAACAAAAAAAAACACGAGATTTCATAGCGACAGAGGAGGGGACACGACTGCATAACCAGAGGAAAGGAAGAAGACGGAAACAAAGCAAAGGACAAAAAAAATTGAGGCTTGAGACAAACACATGAAGAGGAAGAGGAAGAGGAAGAACCAGAGAAGAATCAGAGAAGGGGAAGAAGATTAAGAGAACATATCTAAAGGCTTATTACATATATTTTTATGTAGTTTTGTAGAAAAAACTAAGGCTTACGCCTCGGTACGCCTTGAGGCTTACGCCTCGTCTCACGAATCAAAAATGCCTCAGGTACGCCTCGGTACGCCTTAAGGCTTACGCCTCGTCTCACGAATCAAAAACGCCTCAGGTACGCCTCGCGCTTTTTAAAACCTTTATGCTAATTAAGGTTGTACAATTGGGGAGCAACTGGACAAAGATTTGGGGGTTACAAGTCTCATACGATATACCTTGACGCAGGAATAAAGATCAACACACTTTACAACACCCATTTGAGGTCACATTTATATATCACTCTCTGGATTAATACATAACATGGGTTGCATCCTCAACCTAGAGGTCCAAGACAAGCTCTTCAAAATCCATTATCACAAGGGGTAATGACCAGTTGACCACAACCCCCTTTGAAAAAGCAATCCATACAATCCATCATACTCAAAACATGTTACATACCTGAATCAGTCGATCACTTATAGAAACCACCCTAGCTTTGCTTTAGTCTGGATTGCACTATCATGTCTTTGCCTTAATCTGCTTCATGCATTATTTTCTTTCAAAAGAAAAATTATTCATCTTTCAAAAAAACAAGAACAAAAATCACCTTTTAGGAATTTGTTGCATGTTTTTCCATGAATGGAAAACTTATTTCGTCTACATTGTTCTCACCATCCCAAAGGAAAGGTAGCAAGTGTGGCTGCTACTGCCGACTTTGAGAACACTTGAGCTTGGGGTCTCCAGGTATATCGCAAGCCCTTTAGGCCCACTATGGGGAGTAAGACCCACTAATCAAGTCAAATTTATATTCACATATTTTTTTTATTGTGATGTGATGTCCTTTTCGGACTACTTTCATAGCTTAGATGTAGCTTTGTCAATATCACCAATCACAACTCATCTGGTACTCCGCAACAATCAACCAAGAGATTATCTATCAACATGATGATTGGTTAAGATCAGCGATCTATTAAAACGGACAATTTCGCAGGTAATTGTCTGTTTTAACGAGCATATTTGAAGAGAAACATAGAATCTTACACAAACTGAATCTAACAGCCAAGACTATCTCATGAATCAGAGTAACGAGCCTATTCAATCAATGTTAATCTTCAAAACCCTACCTCATGATACATTCCAGGAAATGAGCGGAATTTCTCTGATATTATGAACAATTTCAATTTCAAAAATTAAAAAGAAAAAAAACCAATCAGGATACCCTAATACGCCGTCAGGGCCTCGCTCACAGGATTCAAACTCACATGAAGCAGAGAATTCGGCAAGTTAGGTATTGAAACACGAAGATCTATGAGAGAGGAGCCTAGTTTCTCCATACCGAACGGCGAAGAACAAGATCTCGAGCTCATGCACCAATCTCCGTCCGCGTGCAACGGCTGAAGAGCGCCGTGGCGGCGGCGTTGCGGTCGGTAGCGATCGAGGGGTCCCGATCTCGAGATCCGGATCCTGATACAGTGCCTTCAGAGGGCGCTAGGGTTTCTGCATCCACCATTAACGACAGCGAGCGGGGTTGGAGAGCCCACTGAATATCGTCTCGAGCGATTTCAGGAATTCGGAGCGAGGGCGAGAGGTGAGGGCTGGACGGTATGTAAACGGTGGGGGGGGGCGCACTGTGCACGCTACTCAACGGAGCACGACGAGAGAGAAAAAACCGTGACATTTGGGAAACCGTTTCTATCTCATGGGAAACGCACGTTTGCAGTGAGCCGTCCTAGTACGGAACGAAGCCGGTTCGTTGTGGCCGGAGAATGTGCGTTACGTATGGGCAGTACTGCGGTCACACCAGATGGCCAAGCACCTCTTACCAAGGGCTGGTTTCCAGACTTTTGGGGTCTACGGTGAAGAACGAAAATAAGATCTTTTACACATATAGGATCAAAATCTTAAAATAAATCATGAAATATAACCAAATATTTTGATTTTATGAAATCTCGAAACAAAATGTCATACGTTGTATCGAACATAATGATATTCACAAGAATATCACGATATTTTACATGATATATTTATCGGTGTGAAATTATTTTTTTCATTTACTTTAAGCTATTATCTATACTAGTGCATGCCCGTGCCTGTCGGCACTGCAGCGGACCGTCTTCGACGGCAACACACCTGAACGCTTTTGGCAACAAAACACTTTCGACAACAACACCGGCATTCATAGAGACACCATTTCCTCGCCTGTGCCGATTGGCACGAAACGGGCACTTACGGCGTGATCAACTCCCCCTCCCCCTATAATCGATCAATCACATCAGCGGCAACACATCTGCCGACACTGCAGCGGGCCGCCTTCGGCGGCAACACACCTGAACGCTTCCGGCAACAAAACACTTTCGATGACAACTACATTTCTTTGCCCGTGCCGTTTGGCACGAAGCGGGCTCCTTCGGCACGACCAACTCCCTCTCCCCCTATAATCGATCAATCACAACTATCTCTATTCGAATGGATTCCTCGAGATCGACCCGATGGTTTGAGGCGGCTAAAATTGCAGCAGACGGGTTTATAGCCGTTGATGCGAACAATGATCACGGGATGAACAGTCATGTTTAGTGCAGTTTAAATGGGCCGGGATTTTAGGGGTTTAATGCAGTTTAAATGGGTCGGGATTTGAAACCCATAGGGAGTTGGTTGCCGGGGAAATAGAGATCATTCGTTGATTTTTGAACGAATGGTTTGATCTAATCGGTTCATTTTTGTCCAGTCAACTTGTCCTAGTCAGCTTTCGTTTTGTCTAGTCAGCAAAAAACTGACGTGCCATGTTATATAGATATTAAAGGACGTCGATTTTGTACTAACTAGACAAAACGGAAGCAGAGTAGGACAAAACAAACGTTGACTACACAAAAATCATTTATCCTAAAAATAAAAAAACAAAGAGTAGGCCTCAATACCCCCCTTCTCTCTCTTCTCTTTTCTTTTTCAGCCAACCAAATCGCGCACGAGTTCCTCACGATGTCTCCTCTGTTTCCTTCTCTCATCTGATCCTTCTCTCTCAGATTCCCTCTCTCTCCTCTCATCAAATCGCAGTCATGCCTTCTCTCTCTCTCTCTCTCTCTCTCTCTCTCTCTCTCTCTCTCTCTCTCTAATGCGCCCAACTCTCTCTCTTCTACCCGATTTTGATACCTCACCGAACGCCTCTCTCTCCCCCCCTATTTTTCTGGCGATCTTTCCCCCTATCTCTAAATCTCTCTCATCCAATCTCTCTCTATCTCTTCCCATATCCGGCCCATCAAATCACAGTCGTCCCTTCTCTCTCTCTCTCTCTCTCTCTCTCTCTCTCTCTCTCTCGGATGCGCCCAACTCCCCCCCTCTCTCTCTCTCCTACCACCTATTTTCTGTTGATCTCCCCCCCCTCTCTCTCTAAATCTCTCTCATCTGATCTCTCTCTATCTCTTCCCATATCCGGCCCCTATCAGATCGCAACCATCCCTTTCTCTCTCTCTCTCTCTCTCTCTCTCTCTCTCTCTCTCTCTCTCTCTCTCTCTCTCTCTCTCTCTCGGATGCGCTCATCTCTCTCTATCTCTTTCTATATCCAGCCTATCAAATCACAGCTATCCCTTTTCTCTCTCTGATGCATCCAACTCTCTCTCTCCTACCCCCTATTTTTTGGGTGATCTTTCCTTCTCTCTCTCTAAATCTCTCATCTGATCTCTTTCTATCTCTTCTTCTATCCGGCCCCCATCAGATCACAATCGTCCCTTTTCTCTCTCTCGGATGTGCTCATCTCTCTCTTATCCGATCTCTCTCTGTATCTTCCCATATTCAGCCCATCAAATCGCAGCCGTCCCTTTTCCCTCTCTCTCTCATATGCGTCCAACTTTCTCTCCTACCCCCTACTTTTCTAGCGATCTTTCCCCTCTCTCTTTAAATCTCCCTCTCATCCTATCTCTCTCTATCTCTTCCCACATTTGGCCCTCATTAGATCGTAGCTATCCCTTTCTCTCTCCATCTCTCTCTCTCGGATTCGCTGAACTCTCTCTCTCCCCCCTACCAGATCGTGAAACCTGACCGAACCCCTCTCTCTCCCCCCTATTTTTTTTCGCGACCTTCCCCCCCTCTCTAAATCTCTCTCATCCGATCTCTCTCTATCTCTTCCCATACTAGCGAGCTTCCTCTACTACTCGATTTGGAAGGCATGCCCGTGGCTCGATTTGAAAGGCACATGCTCGAGCAATGGAAAAAAGTTGAAAATCAAGAAGAAAGAGGTGTTCGATTTGAAAGACACGAGGAAAGTAAATACCGATCTCAGCAGGTCTTCCCTCCTCTTTTCAATTTCCCCTTTTTTTCTTTCATTTCCTTTTTTTCACTTTCCTTTTTTATCTTCCATTGCTCCATCCCATCAAATGCCCATCGATCCCGACCTACCAAAATTAGCGTTAATCACTCACCTTATAACAACAATCCCCACCCAGTATCATTGGGACCCAAATCCACCTCCCTCCGCCGGACATAAGCCGCTTCAAAAATCAGATTTTATTTTTCCCCTTGCGTTTTTGGCTTTTAATCCCTGTTTTTGCAATCGTTTTTCAGTTTATGCAGTCATAATCTCAGTAGTCACCCACACCAATCTGAGTGAGATCTTCCTTTAAATCCACTATTGTAGGTCCTTTTTTTTCTCTGTTATAATCAGAAAGTTCATGTTTCATGCCTTTTCATTTTTTTTTTGGTTTTTCCAAAATAATATATTTGATGTTTATTTGCAGATTAAATCAGTGGAGCCTTTTACCGCATTGGTGATGCCCGGTGGGTGACTTGCCACCGAAGGTGGCTCGATGCTGTGCTGACAGTTGTGTTACCGCGAAGGCGGTCCGACTGTGCTTTGCCGCCGAAGGCGGCCCGCTGCAGTGCCGACAGGCACGAGCATTCACTAGTCAATAATACAACGTAAGGTTTTATGGGGGGTACAAAGAACGGTTGTGATCTGTCTTTTGGGAGGGGGGATAAAAAAGAGGGAATGAGATAAATTGATGTTAGGACGAGTGGGAATCATCTAGGGAAAGGGGAACGGCTAAGATTGAATCAAGTTGAAATGTGGGGATGAAATTAAGTGGAGAAAGTAATAAATTAGTGAAGGACCTAATTATAAAAAAAAAATTAATAATTGTTTGGAGGGCTTTATGTAAAAAAAATAGGAACATGTCTGGTATTGATCCGATTGTTCATGCATATAGCTGCCACATATACGTGGTCCCCCCCTAATTGTTTTCCTGTCCAGCTGCCCATTTTCATTCGTTGCATTACCAAAAATAACCGAGAGATATGATCAGTCGTTGCAAATAACCAAGAGAGATCATCACAGTCATTAGTTTCTGTTCGTGATATTATGTTGCTCGCGATCGGCCTGCCCATTCCTCTCTCTCTCTCTCTCTCTCTCTCTCTCTCTCTCTCTCTCTCTCTCTCTCTCTCTCTCTCTCTCTCTCTCTCTCCTCCGGCCACCACGTACGTGGACACCCCCTCCCTCATATTTAATTCACTCTAGCTATCCCAAGATTCACCCTCCATCGAGAGCACTGTTGCTGCTCGATATATTTGATGTGCTGTACTTACTTAAGAATCAACTGTCCATTGTATCCAGCCATCCAGATTTCCGAATCTTACAGCCCTCCTCATCTTCATGGATTCAGCCTTTTCTCTCTCTCTATCATCCGTCTCTCTTTCTCTCTCTCATAAATGCTTGCAAAAAATTAAAAGAAACCTAAAAAATGAGGATATAAAATCTGTCATGGACTGGGATGAAATGTTGAATAGTACTATTCTTGGGAATGAGTCGGGTGGGTGAAGCATGGCAATCAAAAGTTGATTGCTGGTGAAGGGCATTGCCAAGCCCATGCCTCAAAGCCATGGAATAAGTCTTACAAAATCATTCCAGCTGATGGGTAGCAGTACTTGCTTGGATTTCATATGGGAGTTTTCAGAATTTCAGCCTCGACAAAAATAAATCATTTTTTTTTGTTTTTGTTTTCTTTTGTTTTTGTTTTCTTTTGTCATTCCATGTGAAGATGGGCACATGTGACTACGGACTGCCTTCTTTGGAGGGGACGAAGATGAGTGACATTATGGGTCTGGTTGATGTAATAGTGATGGGAGGCGATCAGTGGAATCATGTCCGATCATTCCTTTTAAATAGATGGATCATATGTTGAATCACACTTTTTTATTTTTTATTTTTTTGACATGATTATGGTTGATGATATCCAATCATTTTTCTTTTTCATTAAATCCCTAATCATCTTTTTTAAATTGCTATCCGGTTTTAAGGATCCATGCGAACAAATAATTATATTATAATTTTTTTAAAACAAAATCCATTGAGAAATCTGCAAGACATTTGTGCTCATGTATTATCAAAGGCTCTGCTTATGTTTGGATTTTATTTTTCTCTTGCTAAATATGTTTAGGTTTTTAGAATGACCCATTTTGATGGGAAGCTATTTCATTGATCCATAGGTTTTGTGTTGATGCTTTGATTTCAGTGTGGAAGCTATGGTGCTCTGATTTCATTATGGAAAACAAGATCTCCTATGTTTAGCATATAATGACGGATCAATTATATTAATGATATGCAAGATATTCAATCTAACAAACTTGTAATTTCAATGGTAGAGCTTTGATTTCAATGGGTAATACAACGTAGTAGGCTCTATTTATTTACAGATATTTTTGAATGCTTAATCCATGCATGGTCTAAACTGTAATTTTTAATGGTATCATTTGAAATTCGGTGACTTACCTAAGTTACCATTAGAAGGAGACCACCACATAGGATTTCATTTAGATCTAATTAATCCATGATAGTAGAGAGAGATCTTACTACACTAGTGTGGGAAAAACCTAAGTATACACTTGTTTGTCACTTTACAATCCCTCACACACACAACAAAGAGATACTTCCCAAAAGAGAGTAGATCCCGTAGTCCTACACCTCGAAGAACACCGAAGAAAATCCTCTCCAAAACATTCCGGCCTCTAATGGATTCCCTTCCCTCTCCCTTGATGAAGACTGTCTTCTAAATCTCTCATATGGTACTCTTGTTATCCTTGAGTTCATGATGCCCTAGGTTCATCCTAGGACCTCCTATTTATAGGCACATATTCGTATCCAACTTGGAGGGGGAATCCCATACAAAAATGCAGGACGAATCGCTTGACTCGCGTCTTGTCAAAGTAGATCGTGCTCACGACCTGGGGAGATCGTGCACACGACTCTACCAATGCAAGTCGTACGCACGACCTGGGACAGTCATACGCATGATCTTCTAGGCAGACCGTCCTTCGCTCCTTGTGCTCTGTCTTCCGTCGTTCCTTCGCGCACGAAACTTGGAGTTGTATGTAGCTTATTTGGTGTCACATCTTCAACAATCTCAACCTTGGCTTCAAAAAAGACATGAGCACCTCCTCACACATGAATCCATCTCTTTGCTTAGTGAATCCATCTCCTGAATGTTGTCGCCGTCTTTGCCCCCATACTGCGAACCCAATCACCCAACTTAGTGATTGCCCAAGTCTTTCGACTTGGCCCACCTCCTGATCATCCTTGCCCCTGAGCATGCTCCACCTACACCACCCCTTGTTCTTCACCAAACACCGTGCATGTACCACTGCTCTCCCGACTAATATGTATAAGTCTCTGTGGCACCTCTTGTTTCTATTGCTATTTTATCTTATTTCGGGTTTCCTGACGGGGTTTTGCCTTAGCCTTTCTTCTCTTCCTTGTCAGAATGATCGCTGGTTTCAGACCGAGCTTATTTGTGAGGACGAACTAGTCCCTTCTCTTCAACTGGGCTTGATCTTAGAGGGGGGCTGCGGAGAGGCCCAAGTTGAACCACTCCTCTTTAATAGCCTTTGTAGATTTCTTAAGATTTGAAACGTTTCAAATATGATAACAGAGTTCATCCATAACTCGAGATTACTGAAATCACATCTTGGGTAACTTACTCTATAACGCACGGGACGTTCCCCCTCACCTTCATTGTCAACTCATGAATCCAGCCTTCTTGGGTTCGCATACAACAGGAGAGAGAGAGAGAGAGAGAGAGAGAGAGAGAGAGAGAGAGAGAGAGAGAGAGAGAGAGAGAGAGAGAGAGAGAGAGAGAGAGAGAGAGAGAGAGAGAGAGAGAGAGAGAGAGAGAGAGAGAGAGAGAGAGAGAGAGAGAGAGAGAGGAGGAGGAGGAGTTCAGCTGCAACACTTCCCCTCCGGCCATCTTCCCTGTCCTTAGCACCGATCCGGCAACATCTATGTTCATCGAGGTAGGCCAAGTCCTTCCTCATCCTCCTCTGTCTTCTCCTCCAATATCACACCAACACACCGATCTCCACATTGGCGGCTATAACTGGCACCCCGGTGGCCTTCCATGGTCATCTCATGTCACCATACAAACCCCGTTGAGCCACCAACCCAGCAGCCTTGCCGGCGGCTGCACCACCACTGCACGACCACACTCTTTATCTCCACCTGGAGATCCATACCAGCACCACGTCGTCGATCGAACCCACCAGATCAAGCCAGTGGCTCTACCAATCTCAAACCACTACCCAAACCTCTGGTCTCCCTTGATTTTCTCGCTTCCAGAGATGTCAAAGGACCATGTACCCGCATCTACCTCCGGCACCTAGTGGCTCCGGCCGAACCGGATTTCCGACTGACGATCTTGGCAAGTGGTCGTGTGGGGGGATACCACCTCCTCTGGTTCTGTTTCTGATCGCAAGGGAATATAATGGATCATGAGGTGTTTTGGAAATTGGGTACCATATTGAACTCATCTCACCATACATCTCGTTTCCCATGCATCATAGTGGTGGGAACATTATTCTGTGGGCATGAACCCAAGTTGGATGCTTGAGACTAGGAGTGGCAATGGGTCGGGTCGAGTCGTGTCGTGTTCGTGTTCGTGTTCGTGTTCGTGTCGTGTCTAGTCGGGTTCGTGTCCAAAAACCCCAATCCCGGACCCGACCCGTTTAACTAATCGTGTCTAGATCCTAAACCCGTACCCGACCCGCCAATAAACGGGTATACCCGATAAGACCCGATAAGACCCGTTTATCACCCGGACTATTCAGTTGACCCGATCCGACCAATCCGACTCGACCCGACCTGACCCAAAAGACCCGCTGGAATTATATATTATAGTATCGGATTGCAGGTAGACCCGACCCGACCCGACTCGACACGACCCGTTGAATACTAAACGGGTCTTCCTGGGTCTACCATGTCCAGACCCTAAACCCGGACCCGACCCGTTTATTAAACGGGTCTATCGTGTCGACCCGTTTACGACCCGAACCCGTTTAGCCCTGACCCAGACCCGCTAACTTCGTGTCGGGTCTGCCGTGTTGGGTCCGAAATTGCCAGCCCGACCCACCAAAGGGCCATCGGATAGTCCCTATGAATTGCAGTATGGTACCCAAGTGGGTTCCAAAGAATTTCCTCTCTTTTAAACTGTTCTCAAGGTTGTTCCCACCCCACCGTTAACCGGTTGTACACATCCAAACTTTTCCTACACCTGTAGCATATTAGCCTCCCCACTCTCTTTGTGTGCACCCTTTAGTCATTGCACACGCCCTAGTTATTTATATAAGCACCTCACCTTTTGGTTAATTAAATTATGCTAATTCTTTAGGCTATGCCTGGCCCAACCTAAACCTGGCCCGGAAATCGACCTTGCCCCAGACCCAATCCATGTTGAACCAAACCCGATTCAATTTGGATCGAACCGAACCATTTCAGCCCTCTCGCGCCGAAAAGCGTATTTTCACGATGTCGGGCACATCTGTAGATTCACACGAAACTAACGGCAATGGTTAGCTATTTTCAAGACCCTTCCACCACCATGGTCATAGATATTAGATCTACCCTGAAATTCATGGGAATTAGTTCGGTTCAATCAGCCATGTCGATCCAATGTCTAACCTTAACTGCTAAGGCCTTAAGAACCCTAACCTTTGACACTGTTTAAACACAACTTTCACATTAGTCCTTGTTCTTATACAATTTATTATAATATAATTTCAGATTATGTCTGAACTAGCAGCAGAGTGACTCACAGTTGATAGCCACGCTTCAACAAGTTAGTCAACTACATGTAAATATTTTAATTAAAAATTAATTATTCACTTAATATGTTGCATGCTTAGTTAAAGATCATTGGCATACACCTTTTTAATCTGCCAAGTTGGTTGATAATATTTTTATTGTATTATTTAAATGTTAATTGTTTAAAGATAGTAGTAGATTCACTATCAGTCATGATCGTTGTGTTTTTAGTGATGTCTAGAGTTTCTTGGCACCATTTAGGTCGAGGGTCATCCTCTTTAATCAGGATCTTACCCCGAAATACGTCATCCATGTTTTACACTATGAGCAGAGACTTGTCAATTAGAAGAATATCTGGTTTGCAATATTTTATGAAGTTTTTGTCATCATCCTTATTTGTATGGCCATGGATGATTATATATTATTCTGGATGTAAGAAGAGGTTATAGAGTACTATGAGTGCTATGTTTTTGTTCGATTATCGGAAGCCTTATTTTCTTTCCTCTTCTATAATGTCTTGGTGTCGTGGCAACCTAGTTGCCCAACTGGCTCTTCGTTTAGATCCGTGTGCATATCGTAGGCAAGTGAACCTCTAGTTGTGCACAAACCGAAATGAGTAGGGAAAATCACGGGGTTAGATTACGAATAGTTTTCCGCATAAAATCCTGAGGTGGAGTGGCCTAATCATGGGGTTTAGACCCCATAGAAAGCAAATTGCGCGAGAGTGTCCCGTGGTGAAATACCAAGCCCTCTTTTTGGCCTCTAGGGTAGTATGTCTTGAGACTGTATCCCGAGTATAAGGAATGGAGTGGTTCTCCTATCGCAAAAAGAAACCCAATAGTAACGCTACCAAGTTAGGAGCATAGCTCAAACTTGGGGTTCACACTTGTTTCCCCCTCATTTTTCTGTCATCTCTTCTCCTTAGTCTAGGGCTTTGCACCACAATAATGCACGACCTAGAAAATGGGTTCTCTTATGTAGTGGAATGAGATGCCTCATGAGGGCATTGTTGGTTAGGATATTGAACGTATAACATGGGATTACTGGACACAGTAGAATATATCATTTAGTATAGACTTGTGGTAGTTGTAGTTCCTTTTGTTGTTTATACAGTTATTATATAAGTAGTTTTACTTTACCGTAGAAGTATATTTTCTACTATACATCTTTCTCGTGTTTTCCGACTTGTTCTTTTGGACCACTGAGTTTTATACTCAGGGGGGTTGTCTTATTTTTTTTTTCTCCTCTCCCTCAGGTTCTTTCTTTCGGGCAGAGCGTTAGGAGCTCTGTAACAGTTCCAGTCAGAATAATAGTTTAGCATCAGATTTGCAAGGGTAGGAGGCCAACCGGAGTCATCTAGTTATTTAATTATCTTTTTATGTTATTGTATTTGGACAGTAAGAAGTTGTATGAGCATTGTTGGTAGACTTGGTATTTCATTGTTAGTTTTATTGCTTATGCGATAATATCATTTTTGCAATTATATTTCCCTCTATTTCAAGCCATCACCCTCGAGTTCACTATGTATGCACAATCCTAATCGAACATTACGTTTCATTGTTAGTTTTATTGCTTATGCGATAATATCATTTTTGCAATTATATTTCCCTCTATTGCAATTATATTTCCATCCTTATGTATGCGAAAGGAGTTCACTATGTTATCACTTTTGATTCCAGAAAAAAAATAGTTCAGGGCATGACATTGATGTCTTCTTGTAGGCACTAATTGCATAATTGAATGTATTATGATCTATCGGAGTAGATACTTATGACTCAAATACGAGGAATAAGTTGACTATGAAGGCAATTTTATTACGGGCTAATCAAGATTTTCCAGCCTATAGCCATCTGTCTGGTTGTAGGACTGCAGGAAAGTATGGATGTCCAGTCTGTAGTGAAGAGACAGACTCGGTGTGGCTAAGTAATGGAAAAAAATTTGCATATATGAGACACAGGCGGTTCCTAACAGATCCTAAACATACGTTTAGACTGCAGAAATCACAATTTAATGGGAATGAAAAAAATGGGAAGCATCTCCGCAGTTTGAGTGGTACTTAAGTATTACATAAAATAAAAAATATTCAGATCACGTTTGGAAAGCTATCTGGTAGCAAAAGGAAGAAGCGTGTTGACACTGAAAGTACATTTTGTATGATCAAAGAGGTCTGCTTTATTTGACTTACCTTATTGGAAAGATCTGCATATACGTCACAATCTGGATGTAATGCACGTGGAGAAAAATGTGACGGAGAATCTCTTGGCAACAGTTATGGATGTAAAAGGTAAGACTAAGGATGGTCTTGAAGCTCGCTTGGATCTTAAGGCTATGAAGATACGAAAAAAATTATGGCTGATCGAGAAAAATGGCAAGTTGTCCTTGCCTAAAGCTTCATTTTGCCTATCCCATCAAGAGCGATAATTAATTTGTCAAACGCTATGTACATTGAAGGTTCCTATCTGGTACAGTGCTAACTGAAAACATAATATGAACTTTGAAGGATTCCAACTCAAGAGTTTGAAGTCACATGATTACCACATCCTCATGCAGCAACTATTACCAGTGCTTTTGATGCATACATTTAAGGAACAAAAGCCACTACGTGCTGCTATTCACTAAATATCAAAGTTTTTCAATATTATATGCTCAAAGGTTATTGCTCGTGTGGAACTTTCAAAGATGAAAACTCAAATGGTGGAAACATTATGCGTTCTTGAGAAGTACTTTCCACCTTCATTTTTTGTTTCTATAACACACCTTTTGGTGCATTTGGCGGATGAGGCATTGATTTGCGAAACAGTAAGGTTTCGATGGATGTTTCCTTTCGAGCGGATGATGAAGACATATAAATCATATGTTGGTAATCAAACATACCCAGAGGGGTGTATTACAGAGAGATACCTTATGGAAGAGTCGATGTCGTATTGTATGGAGTACATATCATCAGATGGTGGAAAAGAAAGCCATAAAACAGGTCAGATGATGTTATTTAATGCTGATGGTGATTGTGCCAACCTAGTTGATAAAAAAAGAAAGAACTATATTCTTAATAACCTACAGTACCAGCAAGCTCGCAGATGGGTGTTGCAACAGTTTTCTGAAAATTCTGATTGGGAGAGGAAGTATGATATATACAAAGAAGGGGTCAAAATCGAAGGCTTGCTACAGAAAGGGTGCTAGAATATATTTATTGGCTAAGAAAACAGTTAGAAATGGTTGTGTTGTTGATCCAGAAACAAACTACGACTTCAAAGAAGTAGTCTTCCTTTGTGATTGGGTTCGAATAGAAGATAGAGTAAATGATTGTGTTGTTGATCCAGAAACGAACTTGATATTTGTAAATCTTGGGAGGTTCATCAGTAGTTCAAATGAAGATAATGAGTCGTTTATCGTTGCAACTCAAGCAAGACAAGTTTTTTAGGTTAAAGATCTCACCAGAGATAACTGGCATATTGTCTTGGATGCTCCAAAGAGATTACATCGGGATGTTGATGCTTATGAAGATCCATTAGTCTTTGAAGCAAGAATGAATGCAAATGCTTTAACAAATGCCTTAGTGGATGATATCATTGAAGATGATATAATTGAAGATAATGAAGATTTATCTTAGCAACATGTAATATTTCATGTCAGCACATTGCCATGATAGCATTTAACTTCTCTAAATATCTTATTTCACCATACTTTTGACCTTTTGGTGCAATTTTTTGTGAATAAAGAGAGATTTAAATGGTATATAAAAAATAATGTACAAGGAACAGGAATAACAATAATATTCAATTATCACAAGTTCTCTTGTAATGCCCTTTAATAATCACAAGTTCTCTTGTAATTCAGGTTCCTTGGATGGTGAGTGATCCAGTTATCATATGTGATCAAAGCTCTGATTCATACAGTTGCAAGAGGGAGGTGAGCAGTATGCATTAATCTCAGCATTTATACAAGGTATTCATCTCAATACTTTTTATTTTGATCAGCATATGAGAATTTCAGTCAACTCAACTCCTCCAAGTAGTGCCTCGCTACGCATTAGTGATCACTTGTTGCAACTGGACTACTTATTCACCTTCAACTTCTATCACTTGGGCCTCCTCCAAGCAGTTTGATTCAGCCAATTAGTGCCTAATTTGGGTTTCATTTGGCTTAATAGAGTCTGATTCAGCCGAACCGGGACGAATTGAATCTGAGCTAGAACGAATATGAACTAGGCCGGATCAATGGATCATGGATTGAATCCGACGATATTGAATCCTTTTAATCTGATCAGTTGAGGGTTTCATGAAAAGGGTACTGTGCTTTGAAGTAAGAGATATTGTATTGCATAAGCATCTGGTCGGGTGTTTGTGCTTTGAAAATAGATTGTTGAATCCTGTAGCTATAGAAAGTAGTGGATATAAGAGATGGCAGTGGTGTTGATTATTTAAGTAATATCTTTTCTACTGCATTATGATTATTTGTTATCTAAATAAGTCTTTTACTTGCCACTATGTTCATCAGATAGTTTCTTGAGTTTCAGTTTGGTAAATAAAAACTAGCAAGAGGTCTTTTCTACTGCATTATGTGACCCTTTTCAGGAGATAGGTCGCACGCTACATCATCCTCAACACCACAACAAGATGGGGATAATACTCCACATGACCCCGATACTTATATGAGTTCGTCTGAGAGTAGTGACGATGAAGATGGTGAATTCCTGATAAAAAATTATTTAAATATTTGTTGGTTGTCAAATGTTTTAGATTTCTCATGTCAATTGTTTAATAAGCATCTAATATCTTCTAATAATTATTTATTAGATAATCAGAAATATGTAAAGTAGAACATAGACGATCTGCCGGTAGGAGAGCACAAAACTGCCTGATGCAAAACGAATGCAGATAGACAGGAAATCAGTAGTTTAATCGTACTAGCAGTGCTTCACTATAAATTAAATGTTTCAAGCAGGAAATCTTGTTCAAGACATTAGCAGGGAGTAATGGGTTTTAAAAGAAAACTACTAGCATCGGGCAGTCCGATTTTGGTTCCAAGAATTAAAATAAACAATGTTTAAATTAAGCGGCAAGAGTTCGTCCCGTAATATCGAGAACTAATGAACTTAACAGGCAGGTGGGGACACACAACCTCATGATGGTTGATAGCAGTCAGCACAGATAAGTTGCTGGAGACCCGATTAATAGAGTTATCGGGAATACCCTACTGGGAAGAGACGTACCTACTGCGGATCATGCTTGGCCTTAGGAACCCGAATCGAGTAGGAACTCTGAAAATGGTGATCAAATAGCTGGGGAGACGTCAGCATCCTTAATCAAACCCATGATCAGTGTCCGGGTCAGCCGTCAACGTGTGGCCATGTAGGCATGCTGGAGTGTATCAAGGGTCACTAGCTCGAGCACGGGCGAGGCCAGGAAGGAGGGTTAGGATCGGGTTGGGAGCGGACGGGAGGGGAGAAAAGGGGGAAGGGGGGATCGGGTTGGGCTCGAGTGGCAGCTGAAGGTTCGGTGGAGAGGAGGGAACAAGGTTGGGGTGGCTAGGGCCTGTGGGAGGAGGAGGGGGAGGAGGATGCAAGGGGTGGGTCCGCGTGGGAAGGAGGCGGGATCGGGGTCAGGGCGCGGGGAGAGGAGGCAGAGGCGGGTCGGGGTCGGGCGTGGGAAGAGGGGGCGGTGTCGGGTTTCGAGCGCAGGGAGAGGGGGAGGCGGGGTTCGGGACTGGGGATGCGGAGAGAGGGGGGAGGCGAGTCGGGCTGGGCTCAAGGGAGGTAGGGCCGGGTTGGGTCGCGGGGAGAGGGGGGAGGCGAGTCAGGCTGGGCTCGGGGGAGACGGAGCCCGGCTAGGTCGCGGGGAGAGGAGGGAGGGGCGTAGGTGTAGGTCGGGTAGGGTGAGGAGGAGGATAGGGGCTGGGCTAGGGTTTCACACGCCTAGCACAAACCTAGGGTTTCACATACCTAGGATTTGGGATCGGGTTTCACACACCTCACCCTGTTGTCACTCAACACAATAGTAGAGAAACAAATTTTTTATTTCATTATTCAGTGCCTACAAAGGAACAAGGGGGGCCTTTATATAGGCTTACAATGACTAGCCCAAATAGCCGACAAGCGAGGTGGGACTAAACTCAAAGCAGGAAATAATAAAAGATAAAATAAACGCGAACAACTGGAGTTAGCTCTGCTTCGCCGATCACAACCACAAGCTCAGATGGTACCTTCTGTGTTGGTACACGCGCCACGGGTTCGAGTTGATGTAGTTGTCCGCATCATTCTCCCGGGGTGAGAGAACTCGACCTTGTCGAGTAAGGCTCGGTACGGCTCTCGTATAGCTCCAGCAGGTCTGGGTCCATCTGTTGGGGTCCCTGACGCTCAATCCAAGCATCCTCAGAAGGGGGCTTTTCTTTCCAGTAAACCAGGTATCGTCGGATTCCACCGTTTCTACTAGAGACAATCTCGTCATCCAGAATATTATCAATGCCTTTTGCTGTATCTTTTGGGAGAATTTCTGGGAGTGTAGGTAGGGAGGGGCTCTTAGGGGCAGGGTCCAGGGTAGGCTCAACTATCAACGGATTTCTAGGGTTAAAATATGGGCCCTTATAAGCCACTAGATCTTCAATATTGAAGGTGGGACTGATGCCAAAACCCATAGGCAATTCAATGACATAAACATTAACCATTTTAATTCTTAAAACTCGAAAAGAACCTGCACTATGTGCATGTAGCTTCTTAACAGCTCCCGAAGAAAACCATTCCGGACGAATCCGGACCATTATGTAATCTCCCACATTGAAGGTTTGAAGTCGTTTCTGCACATCGGCTCGTAATTTATAGCCAGCATTGCTTTGTTCAATTCGGCTATTGATTCCCTGATGTAATTCATGCATATGAGATGCAAATGTAGATGCAGACTTTAAGACTCTAAGATAATCAGGCATGTGAATGAGGCCTATAGGTTGACGAGATTTGAAACCATGCACGACTTCATACAGACTCATGCAAGTAGTTCTGTTAGCAGATATATTATGTGCGGACTTAGCAATGGACAATATAAGATCCCAACTCTTAACATGTTCACCTATCAAGGTACGTACAAGGTTTTCCAGACTCCTATTGACAACTTCAGTCTTGTCATCGGTCTGAAAATGAAAGACAGTAGAGAACTGGAGCTTGGTGCCCAGCTTGTGCCATGGGATTTTCCAACAGAAACTGGTGATCTTGACATCCTTGTTGGACATAATGATTTCAGGCAATCCGTGTAACTTCATGACGCCATCGGACGTCTTGGAACAAGGGAGGAAATGGGTCACCTCGGAGAACCAGTCTATAAAGACTAGGAACGAATCATGCTCCTTAAAAATCTTCTTAGCTAGGGTTGATTGATGTTCGGCCTAACTACTCTTAGGTTGGGAGGGACCCAGTTTGACCTTCTTCCCCTCATGCTCAAATAGGCATATGTCGGAACGGCCATAAATAAGGACATTATTGTCAAATAGACAAGGTCATCCCAGAATGACTTGACCCGCATCCATGGTCAGAATATCACACCATATTTTGTCTGGGTAAATATTGAAATTTATGGGGAGAAGGCACCGTTGCTTGACCTCCATGGTGATCGAATTGCTCCAGGAGACCTGATAGAGTCGAGGGTGGGGGACGACCTTGAGGCTAGTCTTGGAGATCACGATTGATGACACGGCATTAATGCAACTACCGCTATCAATGATGACCTTACAGTTCTTATCCCCAATCGTTGCGAACGTTTAGAAAATGGCAGTACGCCTCCAGTTATCTTGATCCTTGGGTTGAGACAGGGCGCACCTAACAATAAACATGGAGGGAGATGACATTGGTCTAAGGCAACTCAGGATGGCTTCGTTATCATCATCAAAGTCTCCATCTTCTTCAGCTTGATAAACGAATTCTGCCTCTCCGGTCTCTATCACTTCAATGGGATTGCCATCAATAATGTTGACTTTGACATGGCTTGCACAGTTACATGTCCGTAACCTTGGCATTTGCAACACATGATGAGGGGATTTACTTTGGAGAAGTCTTTCTTAGGGCCCTTGCTACGGTTATCTCTCTTATTGCTTCGATTGGTGGAGTCAGCTCTTGGTTGGGATTGGTTGGGGTAGGGCCGACTTAGGTAGTTGTTCGAGAAAGGCCGAGGGACATTTTTTGCTTCGGGAATCTTGACCCCGATGGGAGTGGTTGAACCTAATACTATCGAGGTTCTGAATTAAGGCATAGGCTCTTTCCAACTCTGTAATATCTCGGGCAAGGAGCTCACTCCTCAGGTCTTCTCTCAAACCTGATCGAAAACGTGCCAGGACCTAGACAAGGGTTTCTGTTCCAAGGACATTGCAGCGAGTTAAGAACTCGTCGAATTTGGTGACATAGTCCCTGGCTGATTTGTTGCTCTGGGTGAATTGGTGCCATTGGTCCAATAGGCGGGTCCGATACGATGGGGGCATATACTTGCCCTTCAGCTCATTCTTCATGGTGACCCAAGTATCAATGGGTCTTAAGTTTTGGCAGCTCTCAAAGCTTCTACATTAGTCCAGTATTGGTTGGCCATCCCACTGAGCTTCATGACAGCAAAACAAACCTTCTAAAGCTCAGTCAAAGGGTACAATGTGAAATATTGATCCATGGACTGGAGCTAATCCAAGAAAAATTAGGGGTCGTGCCTACCATCAAAAGAGGGCACTTCCTGACAATTTTGTTGTCTGAGTGGTGGCCCTTTAATAAGACTGGGTACTTCAATATTTGGGTCGGCTTCGGTTTGGTTCATCCTATCTACCCTGATAATGGTGTCACGCCGACAAGCGGTGCAGTTCTGGTTCATAGTTGCTATTCCTTGGGCTAACTCGGCAAGTGCCCTAGTCAAGGCATTGGGATCCATATTGTCCGACTCGCTAGACTTTCTAAATAGAAAGGGCCTACCTCTACGGGGTTGGTATGCACAGGAAAATAAAGACAGGGGACTAACTCAAAAAAAATGATGTGCTTGCTGATTTTTTTTTTATAATTAAAATATGACAATCAAATGCAAATTTTTTTTAAAAAAATTTCCTAGATGCAGTACAACTAATGCATGATACCAAAATGATGCAAAAACGAATACAGATGGACAGGAAATCAGTAGTTTAATCGTACTAGCAGTGCTTCACTATAAATTAAAAATTTCAAGCAGGAAATCTTGTTCAAGCCATCAGCAGGGAATAATGGGTTTTAAAAGAAAACTACTAGCATCGGGCAGTCCGATCTTGGTTCCAAGAATTAAAATAAACAATGCTTAAATTAAGCGGCAAGAGTCCGTCCCGCAATATCGAGAACTAATGAACTTAACAGACAGGTGGGGACGCACAACCTCACAATGGTGGACAGCAGTTAGCACAGATAAGTTGCTGGAGACCCGATTAATAGAGTTATCGGAAATACCCTACTGGGAAGAGACGTACCTACTGAGGATCACGCTTGGCCTCAGGAACCCGAATCGAGCAGGAACTTCGAAAATGGTGATCAAATAGCCAGGGAGACATCAATATCCTCAATCGAACCCATGATCAGCGTCCAGGTCAGCCGTCAACGTGTGGCCATGCAGGCATGCTGGAGTGTATCAGGGGACACGAGCTCGAGTACGGGCTGGGCCGGGGAGGAGGGTTAGGATCGGGTTGGGAGCGGACGGGAGGGGAGAAAAGGGGGAGGGGGGATCGAATTGGGCTTGAGTAGCAGTTAAAGGTTCGGTGGGGAGGAGGGAGCAGGGTTGGGGTGGGTAGGGCTTATGGGAGGAGGAGAAGGGGGATGAGGATGCAAGGGGTGGGGCCGCGTGGGGAGGAAACGGGATCAGGTTTGGGGTGCGGGGAAAGGAGGCGGAGTCGGGGTCAGGGTCAGGCACGGGAAGAGGGGGCGGTGTCGGGTTTCGGGCGCAGGGAGAGGGGGAGGTGGGGTTCAGGATTGGGGGCGCGGAGAGAGGGGGAGGCGAGTCGGGCTGAGCTCGGGGGATGAGGGGCCAGGTTGGGTCGCGGGGAGAGGGGGGGAGGCGAGTCGGGCTGGGCTCGGGGGAGGTGGAATCAGGATAGGTCGCGGGGAGAGGAGGGAGGGGCGTAGGTGCAGGTCGGGTAAGGTGAGGAGGAGGATAGGGGTTGGGCTAGGGTTTCACACGCCTAGCATAAACCTAGGGTTTCACACGCCGAGGATTTGGGATCGGGTTTCACATATCTCACCCTGTTGTCACTCAACACAATAGTGGAGAAATAAATTTTTTATTTCATTATTTAGTGCCTACTAAGGAACAAGGGGGGGGCCTTTATATAGGCTTACAATGACTAGCCCAAATAGCCGACAAGCGAGTTGGGACTAAACTCAAAGCAGGGAATAATAAAAGACGAAATAAATGCAACCAACTGGAGTTGGCTCTGCTTCACCGATCACAACCACAAGCTCAGATGGCGCCTCCTGTGTTGGTACACGCACCATGGGTTCGACTCGATGTAGATGTCCGCATCACTGCCTTTACTTCAAACATTGGCAAGTTCGCACGAACACATTGCTCGCCTGCATATGGATCCTGGCGTGTTGTGCCAGAAGAAAGCAAGCAACAATTATGGGAGGCAGTGAAGGTAGGTTTTTGTACATGGCAACATTTACAACTACGAGATCATTAATTATTTTTATTATCTCTTTGATCAATATACCCCTTATGCTTTTATCTAATTCACTATGTATGGTTTCTTCACTTTTTGTTTTTTTTATAATTTGATTTCTTATGTTCTTATTGTTTCCTTCCATTTGGTTGACAATGTGTTGCAAAGAAAATTTTTCCTTCCATTTGGTTGAAAATGTGTTGCAAAGAAAATTTATAGTCCCCGAGTGATACTATGCGTGGGTCATGAAAAGGCCAACGCGCTATGGAAGGATTGGAAGCATAAACTTGTGAAAAATTACATCGATACCAATGCCACAGATGTAGAGAGGAAGAGAGATGTTCCATCTTTTGTGAGACGAGAGGACTGGGAGTGGTTCGTAGACATGTCCTCTTTGGATGAGCATTGCATGCACCGACAGAGGGGGAAAGTTACAAGAGAAGCGATGCAAAGCCTCCACACAATTGGCAGACGAGGAGCAACGAGTATGGCGAAGGAGCTGGTAAGACTCAATAAATGTGAATAGATGCCAAAGAATTTATCATCTACATTAATTATATATCTTTAATCTTTGGTAGATGAAGGCCAACCCTGATAGTTCGATGGATAGAACGATGTTATACCTCACGACGCATACCAGAAAGGATGGGGCAACTCCCACTCCTACATCCAACCAATACTCCGTATTAAGAAATTCAACATATTATTAATCTCATTTCATTATTATCCAATATATTATCTGTAACATCCGCCCCAAACACACAAGATATTGTCCGCTTTGCCCGTGCCTGCACGAGTACTTCCTAGGGAGGTCACCCATCCTGGTACTACTCTTGCCCATACGAAATCCGTAGCGGCGCACGATTTTAAAACGCGTCTTCTATGTTTGGGAGGGGAAATTATATAAGTAGCTCATATCTCCTTCTCTCCAGACGATGTGGGGCTAACTCATAGCCTTGTACACCTCACCTCACCTCATCCATCTTGGCATTCCAGCCTCAGGAGTCTTGGCTCTTGGCTCTTGGCATATTGGATCTTGGTCGTCACAATCCACCCCCCTTAGGGCTACACGTCCTCGTGTAGGGTTAGACCCCCCCATTCCGAGGAGAACCGGCTCTGATACCATTTTGTAACATCTGCCCCAAACACACATGATATTGTCAGCTTTGCCCATGCCTGCACGAGTACTTCCCAGGGAGGTCACCCATCCTGGTACTACTCTCGCCCGAGCACGCTTAACTATGGAGTTCTTACGAAATCCGTAGCAGCGCACGGTTTTAAAACGCGTCTTCTATGTTTGGGAGGGAAAATTATATAAGTAGCTCAAGATCTTCTTCTCTCCAGGCGATGTGGGGCTAACTCATGGCCTTGTACACCTCACCTCACCTCATTCATCTTGGCATTCCCGTCTCAGGAGTCTTGGCTCTTGGCTCTTGGCCTATTGGATCTTGGTCGTCACATTATCAAACTAAATTAATAACTTTTTTTTAAAGATTGAGATTAGAAGGATTGTTAGTGAGGATCCCTCCAGTAAATTGAGCTATTTAGACCATGATCCAGTTGCACAGGTTTGTACTGAATTTAAAGATATATTTGTGCAACTTGAAGGAAAGAACCTATTACTTCTAACTCTTACTTTTATAAACATGGCAGGTTGTGGGCCGTGATAGCCGAGGACGTGTGAAAGACATAGGTACGAGGGTCTCTAAAACCACTATTAAGGCTTCGGCTGGATGCAAGGAGTGACTGAAGTCCAAAGATATTGACTATAGGAAACTTAAAAAGATGGTTACTCAGCTTGTGAATCAAAAAGAGTTATCGATGGCCAGCAACCAGAGGGCACATACCGATACAGGAAATAGTTCACAGGTAATTCAAATTTTCTTTTTTGGTCATTATCTGCAGCACATTTTCTTACTCCTACCTGTCAAGAAGCATTCTTATTTATAGCCCATTTGAATTAGTTGATGCTAGCAAGTTTATTCCTTCTTCGTGTTGATGCATATCAGAACCCAACTTCTTATTCTTTCTTGGTCATTATCTGCGGCATATTTTCTTACTTCAACCTGGCCTACTTGGATTTTTCCTTCGTATATTGTTCACATATGTTATCCTTTTATTTGCCAGGTTGGTTGTAGGGGTCACATAAGCACTTTTTCTATTCATTTTGGGGGTGTTGTTTCAATTCTGCCTTTGGCTTTTCCCTCTCTGGAAGTGTTGGAGCCTTTAAAAATCGAAACCATACAAGACCAAGGTTGAAGCAATGGTTTCAACCAATTAAGTAGGTTAGGGCAGTCAAGCTCATTAAACAACATGGGAATACTTCCAAAAATGGATCTGTGCTGAAATTCATTTATTTGACGCTGATTTTTATTTTTTAATTATTATTCTGAATTTTTAAATATATATCTGTTGCAATTTCATCATCCTTCTACCGTATTAGTTGTTGTGGTTTATAGTACTTGAAGTAATCTATACTTGGTAATTTGTTTTGTTGTTTTTTGTAGGCATTGCAACAACCGAGTTCACAACCAATACGGATCGGTGTGTGCTTGTTGAAAAAATTTCTGAAGTCGATCGTTGCTGTAGGAAAGGTCATTGGCGTGGCTCCGGGTTCGACAATTGAGAGTGTAGAAGTTGAGATCGTCCTAGAGGAAATATTGGATCTTGCTACTCCTTTGTTTAATGGGGGAGGCGCCACACTTGGAGATCGCACACCCGGAGACATCATAGTGTGGCCATCTAACTTTTTCTCTTACATATCTTCCTAGTTGACTTGAATATTTTGTGTTATTTTTTGAGCAAGTTTATAGTTGAACAATATGGAAGTTTGGATATAATGCACAACTTCAATAGTTTCTTTTTGCAAATATGATAGTTGTAATATACTATGTAGATGTTAGTTTACCAAAAGTAAAAAACTTATATAGATGTTTGTTATGTGATGTCTAAAGAATATGTTGAATATGATGTGTGGAGAATGTGATGTCTAGAGGTTTGCACAGATGTTATAAGGCTTGTTATGTCATGTAAGGAGAATGTGTTGAATGTGATGTGTGGAGGATGTGGAGAATGTGTTGAAAGTGATGTCTGAAGAATGGCTTGCAGAGGTATAAGACTTGTTTTAATTGACAGAACTGTAGTCCTACAATTGGTATTTTTTTTTTTGACCTGGATATAAAAAAACGACAGCCAATAACCGTCGTTTAAAGATACCAATGTTAGCTTTATATGACAGTTAGAAGCCGTCGTTGATAAAATAAACGATGGTTTTGGCCTGACGCTATAGATGACGGTTACAGACAGTCGTTATTTTCGGCAAAAGAATGACGGCCTACACGACGAATATTAGCTGTCGTTTTTAATTACGATGCCCTAAAAAGCGAGGGTCGTTGCGACGGCTTAAAACCGTCGTTTTTGTAAAATACGACTGTATTCGGCCGTCGTTATTTGAGCATTTTGACATTGTGGGGTTGATTCGGTTTTTTGATAAATTTGGAACCGAACCAAACCATTCCTTGGTAAAAACCGAACCAAACCAAACTTTTCGGTTCTGCGGGTCTTTCAAATCGCTCGTCATCACACCGTGAGGCGTGAATGGTTGAGCCGCCGAGTTAGTTCTGATTTCATTTTTAAGCCTAAACTCTGGGTGCTGCTATTTGCCACTATAGAATTACTAGCAACACCCTTAATTTTTCACTTTGAGATATTTCATAAGTTGGGATTTGGGGGTGCTACTAATTATGTGGGTACAAATAGTAACACCCTTCACTTTTCAGTTTCATCACACTGTTGAACACTTGAAAGTTTTGAATGCACCGAATTGTGGTAATTGGGGTCACCACCATGTAATGTACAATATTAGTGAGACAGTACACTGTACAGTAGTAACTACTGAGGGTATAGTACCAATGGTTTGGTTTGGGTTAAAAAACTCATAACCCAGAACCGAACCGACCATAGTGGTTTTTTTTGGGAACCGAACCAAACTAAACGGTCAAAAATACCCAATCCAAACCGAACCAAATAGACCGGTTCGGTTCGGTTTGGCGGGTCAACCCGAACCGATGAACACCCCTAACGTGTAGCCCTTAAAGGGGGTGGATTGTGACGACCAAGATCCAATAGCCAAGAGCCAAGACTCCTTAGACTGTGATGCCAAGATAGATGAGGTGATGTGAGGTGCACAAGGTCATGAGTTAGCCCCACATCGCTTGGAGAGAAGGAGATCCTGAGCTACTTATATAATTTTCCTACCCAAACATAGAAAACGCGTTTTAAAACCATACGCCGCTACGAATTTCATAAAAACTTTGTAGTTAAACATGCTCGGGCAAGAGTAGTACTAGGATGGGTAACCCCCTTGGAAAGTTCTCGTACGGGCACGAATAAAGCGGACAATATCTTGTGTGTTTGCGACGGATGTTACAGGGGAGGTGCTATACCGCAACCCAACCCCCCCGGGCCTCTGGCTTTCTTCATTGTGTGCGTCTCATCCCCCTTGCTCGATCTTCGTTGTTCAATGCCATCGAACTAGGCCCCCCTGGATCACCAACAAAAGCTATAATACCAATTTATTATGATCTATGACCCTCGTGCAATGGAACACGATATGCGTAGAAACCACCACAGTGAAGACGACCACCAACAAGACTAAGCAAATATATAAATACAAGCAAAACACCCAAGAAGTTCCAACAACAATCGATCAAGTATCCATTAGTGTGGAAAAAACCTGAGTACACGTTTGTTTGTCTCTTTACAATCCCTCACACACATAACAAAGAGATACCCCCACAAGAGAATAGATCTCGCAGCCTTAGCCTACAATCCGAAGAACATCGAAGAAAACCCTCCCCAAAATCTTCGATCTCCAATGGATTCCCTTCCCTCTCCCTTGATGACGACTAACTTTTAAACCTCTCTTATGGTACTCTTGTCGATCCTTGAGTGACGCCCTAGGTTTGTCCTAGTACCTCCTATTTATTGGCACACATTCCTATCCGACTTGGAGGAGGAATCCCACGCGAAAACGAAGGTCAAACCGTCTGACTCGTGTCATGTCAGAGTCGATCATGTGCATGACCTGGGGAGATCGTGAGCACGATTTGCCAATGCAAGTCGTGTGCACAACCTGGGACAGTCGTGCACACGATCTTCCTAGTTGACCATCCTTCGTTCATTGTGCTCTGTCTTCCGCTGTTTATTCGTGCATGAACCTTAGAGTTGTATGCGGTTTGTTTGCATATTCAATATACAGTTGTGTGTTCGACTCCTCCTCCCCCCTTCTTTCTCTCTCTCTCTCTCTCTCTCTCTCTCTCTCTCTCTCTCTCTCCCTTTCTTAATTTACCTAGGTGTACGGTAGGAATTTCATAGTGGGTCGGGCCTTCACTGCCAGAGGGATTAATCCGATCCTGAAGTGGGCCATTACCCGAAGGGTTTCAGAATACTCACCGATCTAAAAAAAAAGACAATAAAAAGAAGGGCAAATTTGACTTACCCCCCCAAAATTATATGCTAATTAATAAGTCACTCCCCTTTTAATCGATATTAGACTTACCCCCCCCCCCCCCCCCCTAAAAATAAGACTTATACCCCCAAAACAATATGATATTTAGGCATACACTCCCATAATTAAATGATATTTAGGCGTACCCCCCCATCTGGCTAATTATCATATAGGAATTTGGGGGTGTAAGTCAAATTTGGGGGGGGGGGGGGGGGGGGGGGGTTAAGTCTAATAATGATAAAAAGGGGTGTGACTTAGTAATTAGCATATAAGTTTGGGGGGATAAGTAGTCAAATTTGCCCTAAAAAGATTACAGGGTCTGACTGTTAGGTTTAAACCTATGTTGCCCTTGTGAGCACCACGGTTTGCCAAAATCGGTTTGGTAAAACTATTAATCGGCTGCATAGATATAAGTGGGTTCATGATCCAAAGGTCCCGATCAGGTGTGATCAATTAGGGATGTGTTCAAGTTAATCAAGATAAGTAGGTTGGATGGAATCTTACTCGTGTTAGGAGTGTGCATCCCTCTACGTACAACCAGATTTTCTTGATGGATTAGGAGATCAGTTGGAAGTTTATAAATAGAGGGGGCATCTCACTCTTTCACCATACGCTGTGAGCCACCATCTTTTGGCTTTGTAGAGAAAGGGTGTAAGGTCCTCTCTAGTTTTTCTTCTTCACATATAGTGATCATTGCCTTACAGGGACGGTTCATCTTCCCGTAAGTCTATGTAAGTTCTTGGTTGTCGGCACAAAGGTATGATTTCTTGTTCTTCATTGATCATGATATATAGATCTTGGGTGTTCTAGGATTTCGATTGAGAAAACCTAACAAGTGATAGCAGAGCTAATCATAAATCGATGTTGAAATAAGAAATAAAATAATTTAATCAATTTTCGGATTGGAAAATTATTTCTATATTTGATTTTTTTTATATTGATTTTGCCTGTGTCAATTTTGATTGGATTTCGACACGATCTTGTCGTTTATTGTTCCTAAATTCTTCCGACAATCGATGGTGTTCATCGCCGGTCAATGACGCAGGCAACATCATGAGGATTAAAAAAAAAAAGAGAACGACTGATCGTTGTCGCCGGTGTCGATGATTGCTTGTCGGCATTTATGGCATCAGGATCAAAGGAGTAGGGCGAGTGGCAGCCGGTTGTAGGCGCGCTTCGAGGCGAGTGGTGGCTGCTGGGGCGCTAGATCCGTCGAGAAGGGTCGAGTCAGGTGGTGTCCGAGGCATCCGGCAACGTCTGGTGGATTCGGGGTGCAATGGTGGGGCTTCAACGGCGTCGCACGGCGACCAACGGTGGCCGCCATCGTTGGAGGCGGTCGGGATTGGCCATAGGATGACAGAGGGACTAGTTTTTTCCTGCGCCGAGTCATCGTCCGTGCTCGATTCATCCACCTACGATGTCGGGAGCTAGTGATGCCTGTGTCTGTCGGCACTACGGCAACACACATAAACGTCTTTGGCAACAAAACACTTTCGACGACAATACCAACATTCATAGGGACACCCATTTCCTCGCCCATATCGATTGACACGAAACGGGCGTCTTCGGTGCGACCAACTCCCCCTCCCCCTATAATCGATCAATCATAACTGTCTCTGTTTGAACGGATTCCTCGATATCGACCCGATGGTTTGGGGTGACAGAAATTTCAGCAGGCGAGTTTATAGCCGTTGATGCGAACAATGATCACGGGATGAACAGTTAGGTTTAGTGCAGTTTCAATAGGCCGAGATTTTAGGGGTTTACTGTAGTTTAAATGGGTTGGGATTTGAAACCAAGAAGAAATCGTGCGTTGATTTTTGAACGAATGGTTAGATCTATTCGGTTCATTTTTATCCAGTCAACTTGTCCTAGTCAGCTTTTTTATTTTGTTTTGTCTAGTCAGCACAAAACCGACGTCCCCTGTTATATAGATATGTCGAGGTTGAGGATCGGGCGTCAGTGCGTCGATCGGCCTGAACTAGCTTAGACCGGTCTGACTGAACCGGATCCAAACAGGGTTTATGGGGTCCGATATTAAATAAAAAATTTGAGACTTTTTTTTGCAAATTGTCTCCATCTTTATTTGCAGAAAAGGCCTGGGGACTGATCTGTAACTCTTTTATTTACATATACCAAACCCACTTTGCCTCTGGACTTATTTGCAAAACAGTTAAGATTTTATTTATGAATAAGGATAGAAAGGATAGAATTGTAATTATCTAATTACATTAAAGGATGATTTTGACTGATTTGTAACATATTTAATAATTTGCATATCTAGAACATTTTTCGTCCGATTTTCTACACGATATATCATTTTTTTCAGTTTTTTTGACCCCCACATAATGTTGGATGTTTCAATATCCAACAAAATCGTTTTGGATGCATGTATTTATGATTGGACTTAGGGCCGGCGACTCTGAACCCGACACGGCAGACCCGACACGAAGTTAGCGGGTATGGATATTGGGTTAAATGGGTTCGGGTTGTAAACGGGTCGATACAGTAGGCCCATTTAATAAACGGGTCGGGTTCGGATTTAAGGTCTGGATACGGTAGACTCGGGAAGACCCATTTAAAATTCAACGGGTCGTGTCCGGTCTACCCGCAATCCAATAATGTAGTATGTAGTACCAACTGTCTTATCGGGTCAGATCGAGTCGAGTCAGATTGGGTCGGATCGGGTCAACTAAATAGACTCGTGTGGTAAACGGGTCTAACAGGTATAACCGTTTATTAACGGGTGGGGTACAGGTTTAGGGTCTACACGATTAGTTAAATGGGTCGGGTGCAGGTTTAGAGGTTTTGGACACGACCCGACACAAACCCAACCCGACATGACCCATTGCCACCCCTAATCGAAATTATGCTCTCGTTATAACAAGTTTTGATGCTCCAGATCAATACATGCCTACTTTGGAATTATTTATTATTGTTTAATTGCATCGAAGTAGAATTTATGTGCCATTAATTATGAATAGCTTAAAATATATTATTTATAGTTATAGTTTTTTTTTTTTTATGTCAGTGATTTAAGTATTAAGTAAAAATTTCTCACTAGATATATAAGAGCGAGAACATAAACCTGACAGGTAATATTTCATTTCTACCCTTGTTTCCACTCCATTCCGTTTTCAGCCCTTTGAGGCTAGTAAGAAAGGGAGGGGAAAGGAAGTTACAAGAATGGGTAGTGTAGACTCCAGAGGAAGCGATGTTGGTTCAAATAGTCCATGACTTCATTGACAAAGCAACACCACTAGGGGTGGCAATGGGTCGTGTCGGGTCAGGTTCGTGTCGGGTTTCGGGTCGTGTCCAAAACCCTTAGACCCAGACCTGACCCGTTTAACTAATCATGTCTAGATCCTAAATCCATACCCGACCCGTTTATAAACAGGTAGACACGATAAGACCCGTTTACCACACGAATTTATTCAGTTGACTCGATCCGACCCAATCCGACTCGACCCGACCTAACCCAATAGACCCGCTGATACTATATATTATAGTATCGGATTGAGGGTAGACCCGACCCGACCTAACCCGACACGACCGTTGAATTTTAAATGGGTCTTCCCAGGTCTACCGTGTCCAAATCCTAAATCCGGACCCGACCCGTTTATTAAATGGGTCTATCGTGTCGACCCGTTTACAACCCGAACCCATTTAGACCTGATCCAGACCCGCTAACTTTGTGTCGGGTCGTGTCGGGTCTGCCGTGTCGGGTCCCAAGTTGCCAGCCCTAAACACCACCCACCTTCATTCTCTCTCGAATCCTCAAGCCTTTAATGCATTGGTTTTTCTGTGCTTGTGTGGGTTCTAAGAGGATTCTCGGGAGTGCTACAAATGTTGAGATGGAGATTTCTGAGAAGGCCTTGAGGTATGTGAGAGAGATGGGAGACAGAAAAATGAAGGATTGATGATGATGAGAGGCAAAGGATGGACGGCTATGATGCTTCCCTGTGTAAATCCAACCTCTTGGGTTGCAACGTGGGACTGCCCTGGAGGTGATGCTTCTTTGCCCTGTCTTCTTTCAGACAATTATGTTTCAATTTCCATCTATCTTTGATAAGTGACTTAAAGTCATGGATTTTTATTTTTATTATTATTGAGAAAAACTTTGCTTCAGATGACCCATGTTTTTTACAACTGTGGCTGCATCCTAGAGGTGAACCTGTTGTTCCCGCCTCGAAAGGTTGCATGATTGAGTCCCGAGTTTGTCCTACGCCGCAAAGTTTTTTGAGTGAAACCATGGGGGTTCTATCCATGGCGCCCCAGCTCTAAAATGAACTCATTACAGGCAAGATCGTCTTGATTTGTATGAGTACATCAAGGAAGACTCTTCCTCGACAACAGACAAGTCCAAAGCAACACCATCTAATCGAGATGCCCTCAAGCGGTGAAGAGAAAGAACAATCCGAACCTATCTCCATCGTGTAGGTTGCCATAAGGTGAGCCACCAGATTTCTTACTTGAAACACATGCTGAAACCTTTACGTCGGGAAACTTTTTAAAAGCCTCCTACATTTCCATAGTGTCGTTATGGATATGCCAGGGGTGTGAAATCCCCCTTCCACATGAGTATAACTGTGGGGGAGGATTTCGAGGCCGTCGTACGTGACCCTCCTCCAACAGTCGATTAAAAATTTGACCCTTCGGGATGTGGTCCGCTTCAAAGCGCTGAGTTATGACTTGATGGGCTGTCACACAAGCACTATAGAGTAGAAAAGTAAAGAAAGAGATGACACAGGATGTGATAACGGAGTTCGGCCGAAGCCTACGTCTCTGTGTGGTAAGACGCAACCTTTGAATCCACTATCTCTGAGTAAACAGTAGAGCTACTCTCGATAGGCCAAGGAGTGCTTATTACAAGTAATCAGATGGTGGAAAAGGAGTCTGAAAACCAGAAAACTAGAAGAGCTCTGGAAAACAGAAAGTGGGTTTCTGGTCTAGAATTTTGGATATAGAGTCATTTACAGGGTCTGTATTTATAGAGGATTGGTTTATTTGAGGAATATTCCAGGAATATCCAGGGTTTGGTAAATAAATACCCGGGGGGATTTATCAGACCCCAGATAGTGCAAGTGGGCCCCAGGTAGGGCTGCGGGTCCCACCGTCGTACTCGTGGGCCCTAAGTAGGACTACGGGTTCCACTGTTGGACTCGTGGTCCCCAGGCAGGGATGTGGGTTCCACCGTTGGACTTGTGGACCTTAGGCAGGGCTTCGGGTTTCACTGTTGGACTTGTGGGTCCCAGGCAGGGCTGTGGGTCCCACCATTGGGGGTTAGCCAGATTGTGCACCCACAGTTACCCCCTCCCGGCTAGATAGGTGTTAACCTAGCTGGTTGGGATTTTCTGGTGCAAAGCTGGTCGCTCGCCTGACAACCATCTGTTCGGGAATGTTCGTCGTGCATCTGCCGGCCCGGTATGTGGGGTAGACCGTTGTTTGCATGCCGACCCCCTATCGGGGGCCGACCGTTGCACCCACCGACCCCCTACCAGGGGTCGACCGGGTGTGCGTCTATCGACCCGTTGTACGGGGCCGACCGTCGTTTGTCTGCCGACCCCCTGTCCAGGGCCGACTGCTATCTATCTGCTGAACCACTGCCCGGGGCCGACCGTTGTACGTCTGCCGACCCGTTGCACGGGGCCGACTGTCGTCTGTCTACCGATCGCCTGTCAGGGGCCGGTCGGGTGTGCGTCTGTCGACCCATTGCACGAGATCGACTGTCGTCTATGTCGACTCGCTGCACGGGGCCAACCATTGTGCCCACCGACCCCTTGTTAGGGGTCGGCCAGGTGTGTGTTACCCCCTCCCAGTTAGGCAGGTGGTAACCTGGTTAGCTAGGATTCCACAAGGCAAGACCAGCGGCCGGCGCCGGCAGGCGATTGCGCAAGTGGGGGTCGGGCAAGAAATCCGGGGGTGGGGGGTTTCGGGTAAAAAATCCAGGGTCGGGGGGTTTCGGGCTAAAATCTTTGGGTCGGGGGGTGTTCGGGTAAAAAACCCAGGGTCGGGGGGGTTTTGTGCAAAAGGGGAAAGTTAGGGTCGGGCCGCAGGGTCTGATGAATAGGGGAGGGAGGAGGTAGCTCGACGACGGCGGCTCGGGTGGCGGTGGTGGGGCGCGAGGGAAGGGGCGGGCGTGGGTTCGGGTTCGATGACAGCGGCGACGGCTGGGTGTGGGGAAGGGACGGCAACCGGGGCAGGGGTGCGGACGGAGCGACCGGGCGTGGGTAAGGGGCGGCAGCCGGGGAGGGGGTGCGGATGGAGCGGGGCGACGCGGGCTCGGGTTTGGCGGCGGCCGGGCGCAGGGAAGGGACGACAGCCGGGGGTGTTGGGCTGTCAGGTGGGAGGCCGGGCGGCGCAAGGGTGGTGGGAGGCGGTGGTAAGTGGCGGCCGGAGGGGGGGGGGGAGGGGAGGGGGTGGCCGGAGCGGTGGTAGGCGGCGGCCGGGCGCAAGGGTGGACGGAGGGGGAGGGGGGGGGGTCTTGCAAGAGGGGGGATCTTGTAAGGGGGGGTCTTGCAAGAAGGGGGGGGGAGCCTTGGAAGATGGTTTTTTTTTTTTAACCTGAGAAGAAGGGGGGCTGTGCAGTTTAGACCGGAGGGGGTCGACATAAGCCGACTCAAGATTTGGCTTGCATGAGCTTGCCTTGTAACTAGGGGTGGCAATGGGTCGTGTCGGGTCGGGTTCGTGTCGTGTCTAGTTTCGTGTTGTGTCTAAAACCCCTAGACCCAGACCCGACCCGTTTAACTAATCGTGTCTAGATCCTAAACCTGTACCCGACCCGCTAATAAATGGGTAGACCCGATAAGACCGGTAAGACTCGTTTACCACCCGGGTCTATTCAGTTGACCCGATCCGACCCAATCCGACTCGACCCGACCTGACCCGAAAGACCCGCTGGTATTATATATTATTGTATCGGATTGTGGGTAGACCCGACCCGACATGACCCGTTGAATACTAAACGGGTCTTCCCGGGTCTACCGTGTCCAGACCCTAAACTCGGACCCGATCCATTTATTAAACGGGTCTATCGTGTTGACCCGTTTATGACCTGAACCCGTTTAGCCCTAACCCAAACCCACTAACTTCGTGTTGGGTCTGTCGTGTCGGGTCCGAAATTGCCAGCCCTACTTGTAACCCAACAAACTCAAATGAGCTTGTCGGCGCACGTTGTTCGGCGTCGGCTGTCGGGCTCGCCGATGTGTTGTCCGGTGTCGGTGGTCGCGCCCGTCGACCCCCTGCCAAGGGCCGGGCGAGGGTGCGTCTGCCGACGTGTTGTCCAACGACGGGCGTCGTGCCTGTCGACGCATTGTCCAGCGTCGGTTGTCTCTGCGTTGTTCGGCATCAGCTGTTGCGCCCGCTGACCCCCTGCCAAGGGCCGGCTGAGGGTGTGTTGACCGATGCGCTAACCGGCGACAGCCGTCGCACCTGTCGCCGCATTCTTTGTTGGGTACCAAGGCGGCGATGACAGCCTCGGACTTTGTCGAGCACCATGGCGACGATGGCAGTCTCGGACTTTGTCTTTGAATATCGAGACGAAGGTCACCTCGGGCCGAGACGATGCCAACGTCTCGGGTTTCATTAGGTGCAGAGGCGGCGAAGCCTGCCTCGGACTTCGTCTTTGAATGCCGAGGTGAAGGTTGCCTCGGGCCGAGATGGTACTGACGTCTCGGGCTTCGTCAGGTGCCGAGGCGGCGAAGCCTGCCTCAGAATTTGTTTTTGAATACCAAGGCGAAGGTCGTTTCGGGCCGAGATGGTGCCAATGTCTCGGGATTCGTCAAGAGCAGAGGCGGCGAAGCCTGCCTCGGACCTTGTCTTCGAATGCCGAGGCGAAGTTTGCCTCGGGCTGAGACGACGCCAATGCCTTGGGCTTCGTCTGGTATCGAGGGAGCGAAGCCTACCTTGGACTTTGTGTTTGAATGCCAAGCCAAGGGTCGCCTCGGGCCCAGACGGTGCCAACGTCTCGGGCTTCGTCAGGTTCTAAGGCGACGAAGCCTACCTTGGACCTTGTCTTCGAATGCTGAGGTGAAGGTCACCTCGGGCCAAGATGGTGCCGACGTCTCGGGCTTCGTTAGGTGCCAAGGTGGCGAAGCCTGCCTCGGACTTTGTCTTTAAATGCCGAGGTGAAGGTCGCCTCGGGCCGAGACGGTGCCGACGTCTCGGGCTTCGTCAGGTGCTAAGGCAACAAAGCTTGCCTCGGACCTTGTCTTCGAATACCGAGGTGAAGGTCACCTCAGGCCGAGACGGTGCTGAGACGACGAAGCCTGCCTCGGACTTTGTCTTTGAATGCCGAGGCGAAGGTCGTCTCGAGCCAAGACGGTGCCGACGTCTCGGGCTTCGTCAGGTATCGAGGCGATGAAGCCTGCGCCGGACCTTGTCTTCGAATGCCGAGGCGAAGGTCGCCTCGGGCCGAGACGATATTGATGTCTCGGGCTTCGTTAGGTGCCGAGGCGGTGAAGCCTGCCTCGGGTTTTATCATAGACTGCTAAAGGCAGGGCCTTAGGCTTGTTAAGTGCTGAGGCATTGATTGCCTCGGACTTTGTCTGCTCATGTCGAGGCGAAGGTCGCCTCGAGTCGAGACAGTGTTGCTGTCTTGGACTTTAGTAGGTGTCGAGGAGGCGGACGTTGCCTCGGGCTTTGTCTTTGAAAGCCAAAGTTGTTTCCTTGGGCCGAGATGGTGTTGATGTCTTGGGCTTTGTCTTTGAATGCCAAGAGCAGAGCCTTGGGATTGTTGATCGATGGGGGTTAGAATTCGAAGTACTTAGTATAGTACCCTTGTATCGGTTGGACTTAGATGAAGCGCCATTTTAGTCAAACCTATATATCGGGACACGTAGCTTTGTACAATTGCAGGTTAGTCGATAGTGTCGCAACACAAACCAAACTAACTGTGGCGAGGCACTAGTGCATGGTCCTTATGTGACAACGGGAGCATGTGCGATGCCAATGATTCGGAGTACTTAGCGTAGCGCCCTTGTATCGATTGGACTTAGGCGAAGTGCTGTTTCAATCGAACCTACGTATCGGGACACCTAACTTTGTACCGTTGTAGGTTAGTCGGCCGTGTCGCAATGCGAACTGAACTAACTTTGGCGAGGCACTAGTGCATGTGTCCTTACGTGACAACAGGAGCATGTGCGACACCAATGATTCGGAGTACATAACGTAGCACCCTTGTATCGGTTGGACTTAGGTGAAGCGTCATTTTAGTCGAGCCTACATATCGGGACATGTAGCTTTGTACCATTGCAGGTTAGTCGGTCGTGTCGCAATTTGAACCGAAATAATTGTGGTGAGGCACTAGTGCATGTGTCATTACGTGACAACGGAAGCATTTGCGACGCCAATGATTCGGAGTACTTAGTGTAGCGCCTTTGTATCGGTTGGACTTAGGCGAAGCACCGTTTCAGTTGAACCTACGTATTGGGACACATAGCTTTATACTATTGCAGGTTAGTCGACTGTGTCACAACGCGAACCGAATTAACTATGGCGAGGCACTAGTGCATGTGTCATTACATGACAATAGGAGCATGTGCGACGCCAATGATTCGGAGTACTCAGCGTAGCGCCCTTGTATCGGTTGGACTTAGGCGAAGCGTCTTTTCAGTCGAACCTTTGTATCGGGACATGTAGCTTTGTACCGTTGCAGGTTAGTCGACCGTGTTTCAACGCGAACTGAATTAATTGTGGCGTTGAGTAGAAGTTGATATAGAATTTGATAGTCTTCGATATAACTTGAAACAACTGTCATTTCATTGATAACTCGAAAGATGTTACATCATAGATTTCAAATGAGTGACATTTCGAGTTGTTGACAGTTGGTGGTGTTCTACTCTGATCGGTGGATCGGCTGCTTCCCTTTGGTATCCGTGGTCTTTTGAGGCTCTATGGGTCTATTGCCTGCCTGCCTTAGCCTCTTGGAGGCTCTATCTTTGTCAGCTTGAGCGTTGCAAGTTTGAGCTGTTGGTCTCGTTGGTTCCTTATCAGAAAAATGCTTCTCAAGGTCACGTTTCTTGCGAGCTACTTAATCGTCCTCCACCTCGATCTCCTTTTAAATTCGATCGGATATCACTCCGAGAGAGGTAGGAGGATTGTGGATGAGGTCATTGTAGATGTGGAGCTCAAAGCGTAGGGTATTCTAGAATGTGAGCATGATGGCTTCATCGTCGATGTAATAAAATTTGGTTCTCGGGAAATATTTGGAAGAAGAGTATTGTGCTCTATTTTTTTTTTTGTTTCATGAAACACTTGGACTGCATGGGGGATAATATATTTTTGATGGGGATATTTTTTTTTTCTTTTGTGATTTTAGGAACTAAGCAAGTTAATTAACCACTGCAATGAGTTCAAAGCTGTGTCTAATGTGGGTGCCCTCACCGAATTTGGGCGCCCCCATTCAACTTTAATGTTTCTTGGTTTATAGTTCTAAGGACTGAGCACGTTTATCTCGGGTTTTTTGTTGAATGATCATATTTTTCAGATGACAGTGAATGACTTGTCGGAGGCCTTTTCTACTATATAAAGTATTTTGATTGATTCATTGTAAAGTATTCTCTATTATAGTGAGTCTCTAATGATGGGATGATACACTACCACTGCTTTGGAAAGTATTGTTGTTCAATATTGGCGTCGATTTAATTATGCTTATCACGATTCACGATGGGTCATCACCAAATCTATCAGTAATGGTTGTTTCTTACTTGCATGGTTATAACATGTTAATTAGCTTATCTAGAAAACATATATTTGCTTATTAGTAAGTCATATATAAGGCTGGCTTTCTCTTTGTTCCTGTAGAAATTTTTACTGAAATGAATTTGTTTATCGATAAATGAAAGTTTTGAATTGGTTTGAATTTTGGGCTTTATGACTTAAGCTTCAACTTCTATGGTTAGTTCCTGAAAAAAGCATATGCGGTGTAAGGAGCATTGCGGCCAATTTCGTTTGCCCACTGAATGTGATCAAGATGAAGCTTTAGGCCCATGGGCTCCCCAATTTGCAACCTTCTGCCAATGGTCGTATGTTTCTTGGCTTCATTCGATCCTGGTAAATTTGTTTCCCGATGTCAGTAATTTGCAAGTGGGCACCCCTTCTTTTTTTTGAAAAGTAAAAAAGGATGCCATTAAGGACTAAAATAAGTACATGAGTGAATGACTAAGACGACTCCCTTAGTCAAACACAAACAAAGTGTTACAACCAGCCCCATCTATATCTGCAATCAAATAGATCGGCTCTCTCATTGATATTGGTTAGCGTCAATTCCACCCTGATAAAAATATCCAATAGATCTGTGCATATAGATTTCACGACTGACTCCTCAGATATATCCATGCCTTCAAAAATTCTTTTGTTCCTCTCTCCCCACAAGTGGTACGCAGTGCAGGCGAGGGATAGCCTGACAACCTTGCTTTTAATATGACCCGAACTTTCAATACTTGATAGTCTACAGATTGTTACCTGGAAAGCTTCAAGGTGGACCCAAGGGATTTTGCCCCTCTCACATATCTGTTTCCAAACATTCGAGCTGAAGTTGCATTGGAAGAACAAATTTTCAACTGATTCCTCTTCCTTTCTGCATAATTCGCACCGGTTGGTAAGGTGATGACCCTTCTGCTTGAGTAGAACTTGTGTACTAACCCGATTCCATATGATTCTCCACAAGTGTACTGCCATTCTGGGGGGAGTAGGAGACCTCCAAACCAATTTGGCCCAATCGACGAGTTGGCCTCGGTCCCGAGAAGCCTCCCAAGCCTCGACAAAGCTAAACGTTTCAGATTTCGAATTCTTCCACCTCTCCTTCTCAGCTTCGGATCTAGGGACGATAGAGAACTTCAAAATTCGCTCGAAAAAGTCCTTCATTCTTCGATTGATGGGTCAGGGAAACTCCCATCTCCTATTCGAAATAAAATTTTCAACTGTAGCATGTGGCTGCACTTGTTGCTGCATCGCAAGCGCACCCACTATATCAAACAGGCTTTGTAACATCCCAAAAATATTAATGATTTAATATAATATAATAAGAAATTTTTTGCACAAATTTCAAAACAAAAATCAGACTGTGCCATTGCATTCGGCTCGTCAAAACGATCAAAAATCGTATACAAACTTTTATGTTTTAAGCACGTTTAGAACATTTAAAAAATAAAAATAAAAATGGCCAAAGGTAAGGTTTGAACTATGGACCTATTAGTAAAGACTTATATCTTTCCCCTCTAACCAGAAAGTCCCTGTAATCATTCATTCTAAACTACAAAAAATAAATATTTGTAGTGGGGGGGAGACCAAAAGACAGCCAGCTATTGACTCTTTGAATTCTGACCGGATGAAAACAATCAGAAGAAAAAGGCTCAACTGAAGAAATAAATAAAATAATGGGCCATTTTGCAATTAAGACCCTAGCCACTTGGTATTCTGTAAGAAGGCCTATAAAAACCCCCCCTAACCTTTATGATTCTGCACTCAAGCCCTTACCTCAAAAATCGTGCCCTTTCTTACCCAACCACCTCAGCCACCCACAGCCGTCGGTCACCACCGACCGCCGCCGCCCACGTCCGACTGCCGTACACCACCTCCGGCCACTACTGCCGACCACTTCGGTGACCGCCTCTTCGGCCACCTCTGGCCGTCGCCGCTCCGGCCATCATTACCGGCGTCGACCACCGCCTCCAACAACCGCCACCCGCCTCCCACCATCCCGGGTTAGTCGGGTCGGGTATGAAGTTAAACCCATTTAATTCGGGTTCGGGTTTTAACCTGTTATATACTAGTGCATGCCCGAGCCTGTCGGCACTGCATCGGGACGCTTTCGGCGGCAATATATCTGTCGGCACTGCAGCGGGCCACTTTCAGCAGCAACCCACTTGAACGCCTTTGGCAACAAAACACTTTCGATAACAACATCGGCATTCATAGGGACATCCATTTCCTCACCTGTGCCGATTGGCACGAAGCAGATGCTTTCGGTGTGACCAACTCCCCCTCCCCCTATAATCGATCAATCACATCAGCTGCAACATATATGTTGGTACTTTAGCGGGCCGCCTTTGGCAGTAACACACCTGAACGCCTTCGGCAACAAAACACTGTCAACGACAACTATATTTCCTCGCCTGTGCCGATTGGCACCAAGCGGGCGCCTTCGGTCCGACCAACTCCCCTCCTCCTATAATCGATCAATCACAGCTGTCTCTATTCAAATGGATTCCTCGAGATCGACCCGATGGTTTCGGCCGGTCGAAATTTTAGCAGGCGGGTTTATAGTCATTGATGTGAATAACGATCACGGGATGAACTGTCAGGTTTAGTGCAATTTAAATGGGTTGGGATTTTAGGGGTTTAGTGCAGTTTAAATGGGTCGGGATTTGAAACCCATAAGGAGTTGGTTGCCGGGGAAATAGAGATCGTGCGTTGATTTTTGAACGAATGGTTAGATCTATTCATTTTATTTTTGTCCAGTCAGCTTGTCCTAGTCAACTTCCGTTTTGTCAGGCTGAAAACCCAGATGAGATTTTAGGAGATCGGAGGAGAATATACCTGAGTTCCCAGGATGACACCTCTTCTTCTTGGCCTTGGGCTGTGGTTGTTGGTGGACAGTGTCAGGCTTTTTAAGGGAAGAGAGACAGAGAAGTATAACTAATTTTGGGCTTAAGAAAAGAGAGGGTCATGCATTGAATTTTATTTCTTTCCAAAATTATCCAAGAGGCTTGATAAGGAAGCAATTGATCATAGTGATAAAGTGAAAGAGAGAATCGAGGGACGTTGGTTGCCTGGGAAATAGAGATCATGCGTTGATTTTTGAACAAATGGTTAGATCTATTCATTTTATTTTTGTTCAGTCAGCTTGTCCTAGTCAGCTTCCGTTTTGTCAGGCTGAAAACCCAGATGAGATTTTAGGAGATCGGAGGAGAATATACCTGAGTTCCCAGGCTGTCACCTCTTCTTCTTGGTCTTGGGCTGTGGTTGTTGGTGGACAGTGTCAGGCTTTTTAAGGGAAGAGAGACAGAGAAGTACAACTAATTTTGGGCTTAAGAAAAGAGAGGGCCATGCATTGAATTTTATTTCTTTCCAAAATTATCCAAGAGGCTTGATAAGGAAGCAATTGATCATAGTGATAAAGAGAAAGAGAGAATCAAGGGAGGGAATTGGTTGATCGGGTAATAAAGATCGTGCGTTGATTTTTAAACGAATGGTTAGATATATTTGGTCTAGTCAGCTTGTTTGTTTTATCTAATCAGCTTTTGGTTTCATTTTGTCCTAGTCAGTACAAAATCGCTGTGCCATGTTATATAAAACCTAGTTTGTTTTGTCTAGTCAGCTTTTGGTTTCATTTTGTCCTAGTCAGCACAAAACCGCTGTGCCATGTTATATAGATTTAGGAGATCAGAGGAGAATATATATAAGTTCCCATGCTGGCACCTCTTCTTCTTGGCATTGGGTTGTGGTTGTTGGTGGACAGTGCCAAGCTTCTTAAGGAAGAGAGACAGAGAAATAAACCTAATTTTGGGCTTAAAAAAAAAGAGGGCCATACATTGAATTTTATTTATTTCCAAAATTATCCAAGAGGCTTGATAAGGAAGCAATTGATCATGGTGATAAAGAGAAAGAGAGAATCAGGGAGGGAATTGGTTGATCGGGTAATAAAGATCGTGCATTGATTTTTAAACGAATAGTTAGATATATTTGATCTAGTTAGCTTGTTTGTTTTGTCTAGTCAGCTTTTGGTTTCATTTTGTCCTAGTCAGTACAAAACCGTTGTTCCATGTTATATAGAAGCTTGTTTGTTTTATCTAGTCAGCTTTTGGTTCCATTTTGTCCTAATCAGCACAAAACTGTTTTGCAATTAAGACCCTGGCCTCTTGGTATTCTGTAAGAAGGCCTATAAAAACCCCCTAACCTTTATGATTCTGCACTCAAGCTCTTATTTCAAAAATCGTGCCCTCTCTTACCCAACCACCTCAGCCACCCACAGCCGTCGGTCACCACCGGCCGCCGCCGCCCCCGTCCGACCGCCGCCGACCACTCTGGTGACCGCCTCTCCGGCCACCTCCGGCCGCCGCCGCTCCGGCCGTCACTGCCAGCGCCGACCACCTCCTCCGACAACCGACGCCGCCGGCCACCGCCTCCCACCATCCCGGGTTAGTCGGGTCGGGTATGAAGTTAAACCCATTTAATTCGGCTTCGGGTTTTAACCCGTTATATATTGTAAGTGCAACTTTAAAAACATGAATAAAAAGAAGACTAGTCTGATTAGAACCCATGACCTCCTAAAACTCAACATAAAACCTTTTACTCTAACCAACAGATTTCTTTATACTTTAAGTTAAAGAGTCACCTATCAATAAATATATAGATTATAAGGGTAAGCTGTATTGATCATATTTTGTCCGTACGAACTTCAAATTGAGCCCCGCCAGTGGTCTTGGACTCGTAATGACAAAAAACACATACTGAGATCATAATATACCAGAACTAATAATTAAAAAGTGAATTTATCATTTTACCCCTAAGATAAAATGATTATAACTTTTTCATTAGAACTTGGAATCGAATTCCGTTTGCGACCACATGATTGTGGTTATGATTCAAAACCATCGATATTATAAAACCCTAAATCAGGGACCTAGAGAAAGATCATTTTACCCTTATATTATATTTAAATCATAAATTCATTAATTTGACTCGGAACTTGATTCTGTTTACGTTCCAGAATGAAAAACCCTACAACATGGGTATAAATTCAAATTATTTTAAAAATGATCTAAATACCCCTATATGATAAAATGCATTAAATAAATTAGTTTAACTATAAAAACCTAAGGCATCCAATATCGGAATTGGATTCTATCTGATTCTTGTGAAATAGAATGTAAAACTAACAAAAGATAGAAATATATTTCAGGTCGTGAGCTTACTAAGGTATTTTCATCGGGTGAAAGATTCTACGATTCTTCAGGTAGGGGACTAAACTTAGTTGATTCTTGATAAGTGTATATCATTGAAATAATGGTAGTATGCTATGGATTAGTTAATTTTTTAGATATATTGATCATTTAATTGGGTATGGGTCTAGCCATGGCTGAGGACAAAAAATAACATGGGTGTGGGTCTAACCCTGGCTGAGGTTAAAAAGTAACCTAGGTATGGTCTAGCCCTGGCTGAGACCAAAAAGTAACCTAGGTGTGGGTCTAGCCCTAGCTGAGGCCAAAAAGTAACCTAGGTGTGGGGCTAGCCAATTCTTGTGACTAAAAGAACCTAGGTGTGGGGCTAGCCTTGTTGAGACAAAAAGTACCCGGGTAAGGTTGAGATTCCTACCCTGGTTTGAGCCTAAAAGGGAATCGGATGATCAATGACTTTTAAATTATAATTTATATTCATATTAACTATTTTCTTCAGTACATTTATCTTACCATGAATGAACTATGTTTAATAGGTGAGTCAGTGGATTAGACTTACCCCCGTACAGGTGTTATAGCCCCTACAGAGAATGACCCTAGAGGACAAGGAGAGGAGGAAGCACGAATAGAGAATGAACCGGAGGGGATCGAAAATCCGCTATACACTCCATATTATGAGGATGCGGGAGTGGAGATGTGAAGAGTTGAAGGTTTTAGTTGGTGCGTTAAAGTTTAGGCGCGTTAAAGTTTAAGTTTTTATATTTCAAGTCATGTATCAAACTTTTATTTTATAATACATGGTTATGAATAAAAGAGGCTCAATTGATTTTATATTTGATGAGATTTATTTTATATCAAGTTTTTCTCCTAACACCCCAGTGTTATACAGATTGATTAAATCCGTAAAATACCGGGGCGTTACAAGATTCTTCCATTCAAGTGGGCACCCCTTCTTACAATACAATACAATAAGTATCCGGAGGTGCAGTGGTCTCTAAAGTGTCACCCCTGATGATAATTTGCAGCAATATTCCAAATTTTTGAAGTGTCAAAAAGTGCATCGCACTCAGCCAACAAGACGGAGGTGGAGATTAGACCAGTATTGGAGAATGCTCACATGCAGCTCACTTGGTAGTGGCTACAATTGTGATCCTATTTGAACAACTCATGGCATCAGCTTTGATCCCATCTCTGGTGGAATACTGGTCGAACATGTATTGTAGCTCAAGTACTCTTTGCAGTGGTGTGAAGGGAGTAATTAACATGCCTACCTACTTCATTAATCATTAATCATAATGTATATAGTCAATGATGCTTGATTCTCCTTTAAATTGAATATGGAAAAAATGTAGAAATGTGTTTCCAATGAATTTTTTTTTATTGGTTTCTTGGGTTGTATCTATTGCTTATTCAATCTCTCTTGCATGCTTTGTGCTGATGTCTTCGTAAAAAATGTTGACAAAATCTATCCAAAAACTATCCCATGGAATTCCCTATTGTTCCACAAAAATGTTGACAAAATCTTTTCGATTGTTTATCAAACCATTTAAGATTAGTGCTAGAAACTTGACGGTCGATGAGGTTTGCCCTTTTCGTACCAATCAACCTCCAAACTAAGGCAACCTTGGGAGGGACTCCTGGATACTGATGCGTCCTTCCATATGGCAGTATGGCACCATGTCCTGATTGTTCCTATAAACCCTATTGTGTGGCTGCACAGTTTACATACATGCGTGCTGAAACAAAGACAAGTAAAAAAAGTCACTTCTAACGGGTATTAGATATCACAAAGTAATGTTTTAAGACTTCACAACATGGAATATGAGGCATATGATGAATGAAATCACAAAAACGAGGCCTATGGAAACTCCGAGTAATTGATAAGGCTTGGTACTCCCTCAATGATAATTCTTAGTACTCCGTTTATTGAAACTAGTTTTATCTCCTGCTCCCTGTGAAGTAATTGATGTCATATACACAGAGTCCATCAAAAACCTAAGATTTCACACCGGTTTTCGTATGGACATGAAATCTGGGTGTTGATGATCCTCATTAAACTAACAGCTCTTAGTGTATCGTCCGCTCTCTCATTGGTCCATTTCAAGGGCATGTATGTCATTGTGAGCATTTTTTTTGAAAGGTTACTTAGCGCTATTCATCATGGTGAAATGACCAAAACCCTAGAAATCGACCAATGTGAAAGAGGATGATGCTCCAACCTCTTTAAGAAGTTGGAACAAAATCGTTCTCAGGGCCGACCCATGCACGATATTGCATTTGTTTATGGTTGAATTGGGGTTTGCCACATCGTCCATTAGAAAGAAATGCTCTCGAAGTATTGTTATCACATTTGAAATATTGTTATCCCCCTTAAAATATTGTTGCCGATCTCGAAATGTTTTGTTGCCACCTTCAAAAGTCTCATCCCTCAAAATTTTGTCACGCCCTCGTCAAATGTGCACGCCGATAGACATAGGCATTACTAGTGTATATATATATATATATATATATATATATATATATATATATATATATATATATATATATATATATATATATATATATATATATATATAGAGAGAGAGAGAGAGAGAGAGAGAGAGAGAAAGAGAGAGAAATGCAATAATGCGGCATGCGGTAAGTGTGGCACCTCACCGTAGCAATCTAATGCATCGCTGCGTGCATACGATGCAAGCAGCGCATGCATCAGACGGTTGCGGTGCGGTGCCGCACGTACCGCATACCGCATTAAGGCATGCCTATATATATATATATATATATATATATATATATATATATATATATAAAGAGAGAGAGAGAGAGAGAGAGAGAGAGAGAGAAATGCTTGAATGCGGCATGCGGTAAGTGCGGCACCTACCGCATGCCGTCTGATGCACTGCTGCGTGCATGCGATGCACGCAGCGCGTGCATGCGATGCACGCAGCGCGTGCATCAGACGGCTGCGGTGCTGTGCCGCACGTACCGCATGCCGCAGCATAGTATGCCCCTATATATATATATATATATATATATATATATATATATATATATATATATATATATATATATATATATATATAGAGAGAGAGAGAGAGAGAGAGAGAGAAATGCTAAAATGCGGCGTGCGGTGTATCAGACGGCTGCGGTGCAGCGCCGCACGCACCGCACGCCGCACCCTAGCATCCCTCTCTCTCTCTTTATATATATATATATATATATATATATATATATATATATATATATATATATATAACCAAACTCCGGCAGCACCTCCCCGTCCGGCCTCCCTCCTCCACCGGCCCACCCCGTCCGGCCTCCCTCCTCCACCGGCGCACCTCATCCGGCCTCCCTCCTCCATCGGCCCCCCATTCCTCTCCAAACCCTAGCCGTCATCTCCTAACATGGTATCAGAGCTCTAGGGTTCTCCCACGCGGCGACGGCGACGACGGCACCAAACTCCGGCAGCACCTCCCCGTCCGGCCTCCCTCCTCCACCGGCCCACCCCGTCCGGCCTCCCTCATCCACCGGCCCACCTCATCCGGCCTCCCTCCTCCACCGGCCCCCCATTCCTCTCCAAACCCTAGCCGTCATCTCCTAACAAAGCAGCATTTTTTGCTGCTTTGATACATTGTTTGATGATCCTAGAAGTTTTGGAATTTGATGAAATTTGTTGAGGGTGTTTTCTAGGGTAAGATGATCATCCTCACAAATTTTCATCAAATTCCAAAATTTCTAAGAGGGTCAAATGGTCGAAGCAAAATCTGCAGATTTTAACGGTGACTGCAGATTTTGCTTCGACCATTTGACCCTCTTAGAAGTTTTGGAATTTGATGAAAATTTGTGAGGATGATCATCTTACCCTAAAAAACACCCTCACCAAATTTCATCAAATTCCAAAACTTCTAGGATGGTCAAACAATGTATCAAAGCAGCAAAAAACGCTGCTTTGATAGGCAGCATCCCATTCCTCATATATATATATATATATATATATATATATATATATATATATATATATATATATATATATATATATATATATATATATATATATATATATATATATATATATATATATATATATATATATATATATATATATATATATATATATATATAATCATGCTCACCTACGGGACGTCCCACACCGGTGAAATACGGGACAGGTTCTGAGCCGTCCGATTCATTTCGATCGTGCGGTGGAGAAATGAGCCAACCCAGCCCCGACGGTGAACCCAGCCAGCCTTGACGGTGAACCCACCCAGCCCCGACGATGAATCGCACCGAGCCTACGCCGGCACCGAGCCCATACCGACACCGAGCCCAACCAGCCCCGACGGTGAACCCACCCAGCCCCGACAGTGAACCCACCCAGCCCCGACGGTGAATCGCACCGAGCCCATGCCGGCACCGAACCTACGCCGACAATCGTTCGATTTCGACGGTGGGATCCCGATCAGATCTCGCCGTAGAAATCGAGAATCACCGTCGGGCCTGGGTGCGTTCACAGTCGGGGCTGGGTGCGATTCACTGGTTGGGGCTGGGTGGAGAAGCGGCTAAGGATGGCTACCGGCGTGGCTCGGTGCGATTCACCGTCGGGGCTGGGTTGGTTCATCGGAGAAGAGAAAGAGAGAGAGAGAGAGGAACACAGAGAGAGAGAGAGAGAGAGGAACAGAGAGGAGAAGGGCATCAGGTGGTAGGCCCCACCCGAAGACATGCTGTACCCGGCTCATTTCTCCACCGCATGATCGAAGTGAATCGGACGGCTCAGAACCTGTCCCGCATTTCGCCGGTGCGGGACGTCCCGTAGGTGAGCAGGATTATATATATATATATATATATATATATATATATATATATATATATATATATATATATATATATATATATATATATATATATATATATATATATATATATATATATATATATATATATATATATATATATAGGGGCATGCTATAATGCGGCATGCGGTAAGTGCGGCACCACATAGTAGCCGTCTGATGCACCGCTGCGTGCATCACATGCACACAACGCTTGTATCAGACGGCTGCGGTGCAGTGCCGCACGTACCGCATGCCGCATTATAGCATGCCCCTATATATATATATATATATATATATATATATATATATATATATATATATATATATATATATATATATATATATAGGGGGCGGGGAGCCAGCACCCAAGGTGTAGCATCGTTACTGCACCTCTCGCTTGTTTACCTTCCTACAAGTTTTGGAATTTGATGAAATTTGGTGAGGGTGTTGTCTAGGGTAAGATGATAATCCTCACCAATTTTTATCAAATTCCAAACCTTCTAGGGGGGGTCAAATGATCGAAGCAAAATCTGTAGATTTTAACGGTGACTGCGGCCGACTGATTTTTCTTTGACCATTTGAACCATCTAGAAGTTTTAGAATTTGATGAAAATTGGTGAGGATGATCATCTTACCATAGACAACACCCTCACCAAATTTTATCAAATTCCAAAACTTCTAGGATGGTAAAACAATGTCTGAGGTGCAGCAATGACGGCTGCGGTGCAGTACCGCACGCATTTGATGCACCTAGGGGCATTCTATGCTGCGGCATACGGTGCGTGCGGTACTTCACCGCAGCCGTCTAATGCACGCGCTGCTTGCATCACATATACACAGTAGTGCATCAGACGGCTGCGGTACAGTACTGCACTTACCGCATACCGCATTATAGCATTTTTCTCTTTCTCTCTCTCTCTCTCTGTCTATATATATATATATATATATATATATATATATATATATATATATATATATATATATATATATATATATATATATATATATATATATATATATATATATATATATATATATATATATATAGGGGCATGCTATGCTGCGGCATGCGGTACGTGCGGCACCTTACCGCAGCCGTCTGATGCACGCGCTGCGTGCATCGCATGCACGCAGCGGTGCATCAGACGGCTGCGGTAAGGTGTCGCACTTACCGCATGCCGCATTCTAGCATTTCTCATATATATATATATATATATATATATATATATATATATATATATATATATATATATATATATATATATATATATATATATATATATATATATATATATATATATATATATATATATATATATATATATATATATATATATATATATATATATATATATATATATATATATATATATATATATATATATATATATGGGGGCGGGGAGCCTGCACCCGAGGTGCAGCAAGAACGCTGCACCTCTCGCTTGTTTACCTACCTAGAAGTTTTGGAATTTGATAAAATTTGGTGAAGATGTTGTCTAGGGTAAGATGATCATCCTCACAAATTTTTATCAAATTCCAAAACTTCTAGGGGGGTCAAATTCTCGAAGCAAAATCTGAAGATTTTAACGGTGACTACGGACGACTGATTTTGCTTCGACCATATGACTCCCCTAGAAGTTTTGGAATTTGATGTAAATTGGTGAGGATGATCATCTTACCCTAGACAACACCCTCACCAAATTTCATCAAATTCCAAAACTTCTAGGTAGGTAAAACAATGCCTGAGGTGCAGCGTTCTTGCTGCACCTCAGGTCCAGCATCCCCGCCCCCTATATATATATATATATATATATATATATATATATATATATATATATATATATATATATATATATATATATATATATATAGAGAGAGAGAGAGAGAGAGAGAGAGAAATGCTAGAATGCGGCATTCGGTAAGTGCGGCACCTTACCGCAGCCGTCTGTTGCACCGCTGCGTGCATGCGATGCACGCAGCGCGTGAATCAGACGGCTGCGGTAAGGTGCCGCACGTACCGAATGCCGCAGCATAGCATGCCCCTATATATATATATATATATATATATATATATATATATATATATATATATATATATATATATATATATATATATATGGGTCAGGATCGGATGACCCAGCAAATAACCCAACACCCTTTGATGCACCTAGAGGTTTTAGAATGGGCTGCTTTTTTGTAGACAAATTGTCTATGGTATGTTGATCATTCTCACAAAAAATCAGCCCATTCTTAAACCTCTAGGTGCATCAAATGCGCTCCTCAAATCAATGGTTAAAATTGATTGTCGAAAACCGTTGATTTGAAGAGCGCATTTGATGCACCTAGAGGTTTTAGAATGGGCTAATTTTTTGTGAGGATGATCAACATACCATAGACAACATGTCTACAAAAATTTAGCCCATTCTAAAACCTCTAGATGCATCAAAGGGTGCTGGGTTATTGCTGGGTCAAAATTTGCTGGGTCAGCCGATCCCGACCCTATAATGGACGTTTGATAAAACTTCTAACATTTGATGCCCCTAGGAGTCTTAGAATGTGCTGATTTTTTGTGGATGTTCTATCTAAGATAATGTGCTTATGTTTACAAAAATCAGCATATTCTAAACCTCCTAAGGGCTTCAAATAGGTGGCTACCCGTTTTACCAAAATAGACTATCAGCTTTTTCTCGTTTCCTCTCTCTCTCTCTCTCTCTCTCTCTCTCTCTCTCTCTCTCTCTCTCTTTTTGTGTGTGTGTGTGTGTGTGTGTGTGTGTGTGTGTGTGTGTGTGTGTGTGTGTGTGTGTATATATATATATATATATATATATATATATATATATATATATATATATATATATATATAGGGGAGGGATACTCTTACAAGTGACCGATTACTCATGAGCTCTTACTCATGATCCGGGTCGTCCGTTCCGAAACGGATGGACTAGATTAAACCTCCCCCCCCCCCTCTCTCTCTCTCACGAGTGCAGCACCCCAACCCCGACCCCGACCTCATCCCCTCCGGCTCCGGCAGCCCCCCGACCCCCCCTCCGCAGCCCCGACCACGCCTTCCGGCGCCGGCCATCCCCCCCGACCCCCCCTCCCGTCCGGCTCCATTCCCGACCCCCCCGTCCCGTCCGGCAGCCCCGACCCCTCCATCGTCGGCGAGATCACAGATTGACCCCCTCTCCTCTTGCGCAGCACCCCGGCAGCCCCGATCTTCGTCCCCGATGCCGACAGCCGCGATTTCAGCACCGACGGGGGGCGTCGGGTCGGGGTGCTACACCGGCGGGGGGGGGGGGGGTTGATTTCAGCACCGGCGGGTCAGGGTCGGGGTACTGCGGGGGGGTCGGGGCCGGAGCCTGACCCAAAGCCGGAGGGGGGGTGGGCCGCCGGAGCCGGAGGGGGGTTGGGGTCGGGGGGGGGGGTCGGGGTCTGTGTTGGAGAGAAAGAGATTGAGAGATTGAGAACTAATCTCAGCCGTCTGCCGGGTTTTGATCGGACGGTCACACTCACCGCGGTCTGCGGTCCGTGCGATCCCCATCCGCAGCCGTTCGATGCACGCGGCGCGGTGCGGTGCACCGCGTCGGACGGCTACGGGTGCGGATCGCAGGACCGTATTTAAGCATTTCTCTCTCTCTCTCTCTCTCTCTCTCTCTATATATATATATATATATATATATATATATATATATATATATATATATATATATATATATATATATATATATATATATATATATATATATATATATATATACTCATGTGGCTATTGTAGGCTTCGAACCATGGCCATGACTTTTATTGTTTGTGGATATTAACATACGCCATTCTAACCGTACATGTACGCCCCAATAAAAAAGAAAAGAAAAGATGACCATGTTTCGTATTTTGTTCATTCAATAGAAATTGATATCTAGAAGGAAGAGGCAATGTGTTTTTTATACTAATCTTACTTTTTTTTTACAAGGAAAAAATGGGATGCAAACTAAACAAAATCCTCAATGTCATGAAGTCATTTTTTTGTGAATTCAAGATGCAGGAACTCATTTTTCATGCTTTGTTTTACAGGAGAGTGAGTATGTAGACATTGTGATAGCAGAGGAGATTGGTGGGTCAACCAGGTTAATAGTGGACATGGATTTTAGGTCTTAGTTCGAGCTGGCAAGGCCCACCTCAACCTACTCCCAGCTCTCCAAAGCCCTCCCCACCATCTTTGTTGGCAGTGAAGAAAGGTTGAAGAAGGTAGTCTCCCTCTTGTGTTCAGCTGCACACCAATCCCTAAGGGGGAGGGGACTCCACATCGCCCCATGGAGGAGATCCAGCTACATGCAGTCCAAGTGGCTCTCATGCTGCCACAAGGCCTCTATCACCTGACTTGAGCATAAAATCTTACTTATTTGTGATTAGTAGCTATAGGAGTGATCAAGGTACAAAAAATCGATATATTTTCCGAAATATCACGAAATATATCAGAAAAATGAAAACCCGATACGAAATCCCACTTGTAATCTCGAGCAGAATTGGAAATGTCAAAATATCGAGCGATTTTGCGAAATATCGTGATATTTTTATGAAATATTTTCATCTCCATGAAATATCGTGAGATTTTGTTAAACTTTTGCGAATATTTATTTATTTATTTTGCTAAATATATCCGAAATTCTGTGACTGACTGATTATAAAAGGGGACTGGGGGCCCGGTTATCAGCATTTTATTTACATATAATAACATTTAAGTAAATGTCGAAACTCCATTTACTTTAAGTTATTATACATAAATAAGCAAATTCCCCCCATTTGATTTCAATAAAAATATCAAAAAAATCAAAAAAGAAAGGAATCAAAAAGTAAACTTTCAGTTTTAGTAGGAGAAAACAATTTTTATGGTTTTTTATAAAATCTACATGGTGAGAAAAGTGATTAAATCAACTTCTTTTTAGCTCAAAAAATTCCACAAGATGTAGAAGTACGAGTGCATCTAGAAAACCATGGTCTGTCTTAGAAAATTTTGAATGTATAAAATTTTTTCTATATAAAAACTCTTTTTTTCTAGATTTAGTAAAAAAAGCAGTGTTTCACATTTCACCATAATTTTTGCACAATTTCGAACTTGCATAACTTTTTTGTTTTAAGTCCGCTTTCAAAATTATTTGAAATATTATTTTAACAATCAACTAATCTTTATTTCAAAAAAAAATTTATCCAAAAAAAAATTTAAAAAAATTTAAAAAATATATATCAAAACCGAACCAAATAAGATCGATTGCACAAGACTCACAGACTTAATACATTGAAGACATACTATGTGAAGCTCTATACCCCTAGATAGGTTATAAATATTATGTGAGTGTTCTAAAGTATGTATCTATACTTGGTTTAAGACTATCCAAAGTTTCACTAAAAAATTCCATCAAAAAATCATTATTTTCATAATTTTTTCAAAATTGCAATGTTTTCATACTGTTGAAATATTTTCACGAAATATTTCCATATCCAGTAGGTCAAAATTTCCACCGAAATGGAGCTTTCGAATCTTGGGAGTGATAGTGTTTTGGAGAGGTGTCTGTAAGAATTTTGGTTCCTACCTGGGCTTTTGTTTCCTCCATTTTGGATGGGGTGGGTCTATATACTGCCCCTGAAATATCAAAAGCAGCTCTAACATAAATTTGAAAAAATGGGGTTGGTATGTTTCTATTTCAACCGTCCTCTTTTGCCATTGTCAACCTTTGCGTGCCCGCTTTTGTTGTTGTGGGAGAGGATTTCGTGCCGTCGTACGTGACCCTCCTCCAACAGTCGATTGAAGGTTTTACCCTTCGGGATATGGCGCGCTTCGAAGCGCTGAGCTATGACTTGCTAGACTCTCACACAAGCACTGTAGGGTAGAGAAAGAGTTGACACTAGATGTGGCGACGAAGTTCGGCCGAAGCCTACGTCTCTGTGCGGTAAGACGCAACCTTTGAATCCACTATCTCTGAATGAAGTAGAGTTACTCTCGACATGCCGAGGAGTGCTTCTTACAAGATGACAGAGGATGGAGAGGGAATCTGAAAACTAGAAAGCTCAGGGAGCTCTGAAAAGCAGAAAGTGGGATTATGGTTTGGATTTCGGGATCTGGAATCATTTACAGGGTTTGCTATTTATATGGGCTTAGTTTATCTGGAGAATATTCTAGGAATATTTCCAGGAATATCCGGGGTTTGGTAAAGACCCGGGGGGATTTACCAGACCCTAGATAATGCAAGTGAGCCCCAGGCAGGGCTGCGGGTCCCATCGTCGTACTCGTGGGCCCCAGGCAGGGCTGTGATCCCACCGTTGGACTTGTGGGCCCCAAGCAGGGCTGCGGGTCCCACCGTTGGACTCATGGACCCCAGGCAGGGCTGTGGGTCCCATCGTTGGGCGTTAGCCAGATTTTGCACCCACAGCCGTCGCTGGCCATGTGCTGGCCGCCACCCACCTCCGACGCCAATAATCCACCACCGCATCCTTTTCCTCCTCCTTCCTCCTTCTTTGTACTCCTCCTTTTTCCTCCTCTTATTCTTCCTCTTGCTCTTTCCCCCCTCCTCAAGGCCAAATGCACCTGCTCTGCATAATGTTTGGGCAGTTGAATGCACAAAAGGTTCATTCATCCTAACATAGCCGATTGTTGTGATTTACAGGAGAAGGAGGGAAAGAGGAGGAAGAAGAAGAAGGGGAGGGGGAGGGAGGGGAATAGGAGGCAAATACGATGGGTTGGATGGGTCGGTGGTGGGTAGGGTGGACGGCAGGCGGCACGAGCACGATAAAGGGAGAAAAAAAAGGGTTGCTTTATAGATAGAGGCCGTATATGAAAAAAAAAAAATATTTGGACTGGAACTGTCAAAAATAAAACATGGGCTGCATTTAAACCTAACCTTTTGTCAAACAAGCCCATGGTTTCTTTCTAGGTGATAGCCATATGAGATTTGTGGTTTGGCTCTTTGGTAGGTAGCTCCAAAGACTATTGTGAAGGACAATTGATGACACTATTACGATGGACAATGGCACTATATTGACACCAAGATGTGGGTCAAGAACCATTAAAGGAAGGAGATTCTTAAAAGGAAAAAGAAAAAAGAGATGAAGGTTATGATGGGACCCACTAAATTTTCTTTTTAAATGGGTGTATATTTTTCTCATGCATGCTATTTGAACAATCTCCATCGACAAAAACTTTGACAAACCAGACCCATGCCCTGGTGGCGGCGCCTGCTTGGTGCACTTAGCTATGGGTCCCACTACAAGGGCATGGGTTTGGTTTGTCAAAGTTTTTGTCGATGGAGATTGCTCAAATAGCATTACTCTATTTTTCTCAAGCAATGTCATTCAGCCATCCAGTTTTCTACCGACCGTAGCCATCTTGACGTGGCACCTAATCACTACCATCCCTTTGTCTGTCATTGAGGGCTAAGATTGATTCAGCAATTGATGCTGAGTGCAACGGATGGCTGTGATCAAGATCCAGTGTGGATGGTACGATACAGATGGAAAATTATATGGTTGAAAATCATTTTCAGTTTTTCTTCATTGATTTGTTGGATCATGGAATAATAGACATTTCCCCCTTTTTCTATGGAGAAAACAGACCCTTTGTCACATGGGTTGTTACAAACTTAAAGAAGACTTAACCTTAAGTCCTTTAAGTAGATGCTTTTTTAGCTAAACGACAAGCATGCAATGTTTCAATATTACGCCAAGTCCCACCATAAAAGCAAGTGCTACAGTAAGTCCCTCCCCCCTCCCTCCAAATAAGAAAACTGTCCTTCCAATTCGTCTCCAAGAAAGAGTTTCAGTTAGTCTCCAACAAGAGTATCAGTTTGTCAGTTGACAGAGTGCATGTAGTGGTTGCTATTTTGATTTCATTGTAACTACTACAGTGAAATCATTATAGATTCGAATAATTTTTACTCTTATCAAACCAAATTGATACTCTTGCTACAATGATTTCACCGTAGCTGCTACAGTCAAATTATTGTAGTGAGAGTATCAATTCGGCTAATTAATACTTTTACCAAACCGAATTGGTACTCTTGCTATAGTGAAATCATTGTCGCTACTATAGTGAAATCATTGTAGAAAGAGTATAAATTTAGCTAATTGATACTCTTACCAAAACTGAATTGATACTATTCTGAAGACGAATTGATACTCATGGTGGAGGGGTATTAGGGAGGGACAACTTTATCATTTAAAGGATTGAAAAAAGTCAACATTTTTAGTTAATGATTTGTTGAACAAACATGCCCTTCGGGAGGGACTTTAGCTAATGTCCTATCTAACTATATCATTTAGCTTAATAAAGATCTAAGGAGGGATTTAAGACTAATTAACCCCAAACTTAATGTACACAAAAGTTTCTTCAAAATAGACAGCCTAATTGAAAGTGGGCATTGTAATTGTTCCCTCTAAGAGCATCTCCAAGGGGTTCCCTATTTGGCTCTCTTGGACAGAGTAGGGAGCTTGATGGTGAAAATAGCGCTCCAAGGGACTCTCTAGTCCGCTCCCTAAAGTAGGGAATTGCTACTTGGCTCGCTATATCTGGCAAACGAGTAGAGTTCGCTATTTTTGTTGGGTCCCACCCGATAACCGCTGTGTTTAAGAAAAAAATATATGATGGTTGACAATACCTAATTTCAAGCTCTTGGTGACCGTTGTCTTTACAAAAACACTAAAACATAATAATAAGGGAAAAAATAGGGAGGTCCTTGGAGTTGGTTCCAAAAAGTGGCTCCCTATTTTTTAGGGAAGCCCATCTCTCCCCAAATAATAGGGAAATAATAAGGTGTTAGTGCTAAGTCTTGCCAACTTATAAGTGCACACTAACCCAAAATGGGATTCTAGTAAAGACACCCCATGAATGAGTGCACTCCACGGTTGGTCTCCTCTCCCCTCCTCCTCTTCCTCCCTTATACTTTGGTGTCCGTGCATGAGATCGCCATAGTTCCTTGCAAGCCATCGACATTGTCAATTGCGTTGGGTTATATCCAACATCGGCTAGGGGGCTGCGCGATGGTGCTTTTATATACCCTCTGTTTACCTCCCCTTATAACCCAGGTTTTGGGACGAGATGGTATCTAACAAATTGTCGTGCATGCTGCCGCCATAGCCTCGTCATCCCCTTCTTTTTCCTTCTCCTCCTGCTCCCTATTGTTCTTTAGCTGAATTAGACCCCCATTGAAAGGTGATACTCTGGCGTATATTTTGAAAGCAGCCCAGCACTGACGGAGCCAACTAAGGCCCAGTGGGGGCAAGTGCCCCCACTGAGATTTGAAAAAGAATAAATCACACTTGTCCCCATGAAGTTTAGCTGAAAAACAATTAACCCCCATATAGTTAAAGAACTATATTTTGCCCCCTTCATTTATGCTTTGATCAGATAAAATCACCAAATGAGGAAATTAAGTAGTTGACAAAAGAGGGTACTGAGCTAACATTTCAAACTTTAGGGAACGATTTGGAAGAAAATAAACTAGAGGGGGTTTAAGTGTTTTTGAGCTAAACTTTAGGGGGCAAAGTGCAATTTAACAAAAAAAAATAAAGCTGATCGATTTATCTTGTTCACCTCGCAGGCTTGCTGGGCTCGCATATCGCAATCTCGCATATATGTTGTATCAAATGTCCATTTTTTGATCATCGGATCTCCGTCCATGCCTCCTTTGTCCGAAACTTGCGGTCGGAGACGATGACACATTCCTTACCCCCGGCCAGGCGATGACCCCCCACCCACCCACTATGAGGAATTCCTGACTCCGCCACTGCTAATACGACTTGTTTTGCAAGCTTGGTCATAAGAGGAATTAATTTTATTATAATCAAAATAATTATTTTAGAAGTAAATAAATTGTATTCAAATCTTAAGAGAAAAAAAAGAGACGCCAAATATTTATTTCCCATGACCCGAGTCCCTCCTCCCCCCACCCCCCCCCACACACACCCCTTTAAAAAAAAAAAAAGGCAAGGTGTATGCCAAAACTCTCTCTCTCTCTCTCTCTCTCTCTCTCTCTCTCTCTCTCTCTCTCTCTCTCTCTCTCTCTCTCTCTCTCTCTCTCAATTTATGCCCCCACTATGGGGAATTCCTAGCTCCGCCACTGCTAATACGACTTGTTTTGCAAGCTTGGTCATAAGAGGAATTCATTTTATTATAATCAAAATAATTATTTAAGAAGTAAATAAATTGTATTCAAATCTTAAGAGAAAAAAAAAAGATCGCCAAATATTTATTTCCAAACGAAGGTTCCAAACAAAGCCAAAGAGAAGGCCGGCCTTGCTTTTCTTTCAATACAAACCGGCCAGGTCTTGTTGAGTCCCTACGTTTCTTCCATCACCCATCTCTTTCCTTCTGAGTTCTGACCATGGCCTCAGGTCCATACAGCCTTGGTGCAAAAGATAGGCGAGACGTAGCATCCGGTTCAAGGACTGCCATCATCATGCATGGACTCGAGTCCCATCTTATCCCTTCTCCGCCTGCCACGGGCACGACGTAAGGCCACGTGTCTTGTCTTTGGTTGGTCGGGGGTATCTCGTAGCCGTTGTAACCTCAGATGCTTTTTCGAAGGTCAGAGGTCGACCGTGAGGCTCATCATTGTGTTCTATCTTTCTCAACAAGTACATAGCGATAAGGATTCATCTTCTCATCTCATCATTGTTTGTGTTCTATTTTTATTTTTGGGTTCCACCAATTCGGTACTACCGAACCATATATCCATCTTAGTAGTGGGTGCATTATTCTAGGGGCCATGGGATGAATCGTAGGTGGATGCCTGAGATCCACCATATATAGGGCCATCGGATGGTCTCTATCAATTTTGGTACGGTACCAAGTGGGTACCGTAGGATTTTCCTTTTTTTTTTTCTTCTTTTGTTGAGATCTTCGGTGTTTCAAAATCTTTCGGGCAATGAATCCACTTCAAAGTTTCGAACTGGTATTAATCTCTCCGAAAGTGCACACAGACTCACTCGAAAGTTTTCCTACGTACTCCTGGGTAATCGAGAATTGAACCCACAACCTTCTCACCAAATCATCAATTGCTTACCAACTATCATATCTCCTGGTGGGTGGTCTATTTTATCTTTGGATAAGTGGGGTCGTATTTTATCATTTAAAATATGCTCTAAATGAATTCATGGATTTTCTTATTGGCTGGTCTTGTACTGGTGGCTCTTTTGACTTGCATCTGCTAAAAGTTTCAGACTTCCAAAGTCACTGAGGGCACTTTGACGTTCAAGTTAGTATATTATGGAGGCAGAGTGTCCTTTGGTTCTTTTTTTTTTTTTTTATGTGGAGGATAATAACCTTTCTATCGTTGGATTTTTTTTATAGCGTTATACCAAATTGGACCGAAAAAATCTAAATAAATACAGATACCATATCTTTTTCTAAACTAACTACAAAATAGGATCAAAAGTGTCAATATTATTTTTTTAATGATATTTTTATAAATATTTTAAAATGGCCAGACATATAAAATGACCATATACCCTTTTTCAAATGACCAAACATATGATAGGACTATACAGTCGTATTTTCAACTTACAGAATCATATTTATACACTTTAGAGTATAATCGATTCTGAGTTTTGAAATATTTTAGAGAATCTATGTTTGGAAATATGGCCCTAGACATTGTTAATTTATCTCTATAGGTTGATAGTTAAACTCTAACTTGCGGGGCTAAAATGGGCATTATGGGTGAAAAAATTATACTGAACTAGATCAGACCCGCACGGGCCCGCGCAATGGCCCAAATAGGTAAGTCCAGTCCCAGAATCAGTGCCACCTCAGCACTGGCATATCATCATTGCCATATCGAGCACATGCTTCAACAATAAAAGAACCCCTATGGCATTCAGAAAGTAGGTTTGGTTGGTTGGTCATTCGATCAAAAGAGGAGGATTCTAGAGCTAGAGCCAGAGCTCACTTCTCCCCTTCTTTTTCTCTTCTAGCTGCTCCGTTGAACCCCACTGTACAAAGCTTCTCTCAGCCTGTCGAGAGAACACTCCCCCCTTCATATTCATTATAGTTGAAATCAGGTGACACATCTCGCCTGAAGACATAGGTCGTAAGACCGAACTTCGACAACAAAGCCTCGTGTCTTCTCTCTTTTTAACTACTCTCTAATCTCTCTAACTCTACAAACCATCTAATTCAATCAAGAATTGTGGGACGAGGTTCCCGATCAAGACGGCACGGAAAATTCCCCCACAGGCATTGCAACTACCCTCCTTGTTATTTTGTCTGATTCGGTGTTTTGTTTGAAAACTATCCATTTTGGTATATACTTTGCTTTTTACGGTCATGTCTATTTGTTTTGTTTTTTTTTTATTCAGGGAGGATAGAGACGACCGTGTATTCATTCCTTTTCATAGCTATACCCGTATGTTACCTATGTCGCGTTGGGATATTTGGGATATGGGTGTTTAGAGGGACAACTCCGATGCATCATGATTCTCGGGATTGTGATGTCTTTGTCGGGAGCATATTGATGCTTTGCTTTTAGACCCGGTGAATGTGGGAAAAAAATTTACTGTATGGGGATTTCGCTGCAGATGTTGAGTACTTAGGCATCTTAACTGTTAATGGAAGAATGGAGAGCCGTCCGATTATACTTTACACAACCTCAACCCGTGCAATACATTCATACAATTTTTACATACAATCAGACTGCTCCCCTTTTATCCTACATATTAGAGAACGGTTCAAATGCCTCACTCAACATCTGCAACGAAATCTCCCACGCAACAAAAATTTGCACACCATTAGCCCCGATCTTCTCCGGTGAAATATGATGTACCGAGCCATGATCTCCTCCTCTAGCGATAAGGGTCGTTAAGCGGTCCTTATCGTGCTGACTTGATCCATCGCAAGTGACATGCCGCTCCATGTGTCAGTCCATGGTTAGACCACGTGTCCGATAATGATTGCAGTGTTTTTGGTACCCACCACCATATTAAAATTTACCCATTATTCAGGATGACTTCTTTAAATCTTTGACTCACGGCAAAAATGGTCCCACATCTTACAAACAGGATAGATGACATCTTTCCTGCTTCATGAGTCAAAAATGTTTGGTAGGTCATACCAAACATTAATCCAAGTTTAGCTGAAATCCAAAAATATAAAGGCAGACACACATTGTACTGCCAATTGCCATCATGACACTTCTTATAGGCCGGATAAAGACCAAACACAAGTAAACTTCCATTATAGTGCCAAATTGCTGGTGTGACCCAAGTCCACCAATGAGATTTACTCATAATTTTGATCTGTACAACCCAATGCATAATAGGGGTGCAACTCCGGTCGGGTTGGTTCGGGTTTAAGCCAACCCGGAACCGAACCGAACTAGTTCAGTTTTGCCATATTGAAACCCGAACCAATCTGACTGGGCATAAACCCGAACCAACCTAGCCCACATTAAGGTTGGGTCGGTTCGGGTCGGTTCTCAGGTTGGCAGTTGGTCTAAAAAAAATAATGGTCATCGGTTATTTTCTAGCAAGCCGAAAGTCCACGTTGGGCTTTAGACTTTAGCCACCCGTTAAGTTCTCTTTATAGTTGGTTCAATGTTAACAAACAACTAATGTTTAGTCGGATGCTAGTGTGGTGTAGCCCAAAAGTCCATCCCGTGACATATATATGTGGCCTAACATATATGAGTTCTGTTCTCGGGTTGGGTCGGGTCTACCCGAGCCCCAACCCGGAACCGACCCATAATTAGTCGGGTCCACAAAACTTTGAACCAAAACAACCTGTTTAACAAAAATACCCGAACCAACCCGACCCATTTAGGTCGGGTTGGGTCGGTTCTCGGTTTTACCCCACCCAAGTTGCGCCCCTAATGCATAAGAACAAGAACGACCCTTTGGCTGCTATTCCGTGTGCCGCTGGACCCAGCACAAGGAGAGGTGGCGAGTAGGGACTGGGGCTCACGATATAAAAAGTATAAAAATATCCGATAAGGGTTTCGCTACGAGAGCCTTTTTGCTACCCAATTGATTCGCTGCACTTGCTTACAGCCTAATCGTGTCCTACCACTAGCTATCAGACTGTACTTTTTCATTATATCATTTCTTTTGGATGATGTGGCAGATCGTGATTGAGTCATAAATAAGTTAAGCAAATCAATCGGGCAGCGAAAATGCTCTCGTTTTAGGTACCGAATCACCCTACTTTATCAAAAAAAAGATTATTTTTTATATTGTGAGCCCCACTCGGATTCATCAATCTCTGCACATCACCTTCCGGTGCGCTGGGTTTGGCGGCACACGGGGTAGCTGCCAAGTTGCATAAAGAAATAATAGGAGAATAATAGAGGAATAATTAAGTTAGAAGCATTTGAGACACTTATGCATGACACCAAGAGGAGGCTGCAGACACAAATCATTGTTTAGAAAAAATTTTAATGGTCGAATTGAGTTAGGAGAACTTCGAAGATACCTAACCTTTCCTAACCAAAGTCTCACAAATAATTTTTAATGGTCGAGTAGAGTTAGGAGACGAGGTTGCTCTTTTCTTTCCCATGAATTTAACACATTTGAACCGATCTCCATCCTCCTAACTACCCATGTGAGAGATTGTGTCATCCCAACCAAATCATTAACCACCACCGCTTGTGATATTCTATTAAAGAGCCTTGTGGTCCTCGACAAATCACAAATGATCTGAGCCTCTGATCTCGCCATCCTCGCCTTTGAGATTTGTGCTGGGTCAGATGCGAGAGTGGTGGACGGTGTGATTGCACTATAGAGCAATAGCCACTCCTTAAAAAATGGGTGGGGCTATATACAAGTATACAACTCACAAAATACATTTGGCAGCCCTCGTCCATAAGCCACCCTCTCTTTTATTAAAGGCAGCCTCCGTCTAAAGGGCATCTCCTTTTGCCTCTGCTGTTTGTGTGCAAGCTGCCACCGACAACCCACCACCGCCGGTCCGATCCGTCCCCTTCTCCTCTTGCTCCCTCCCCCACCCTTCTTGTTTTTCCTCCCCTTCTCCCTCCTCATTTTCTTTATCCTCAAAATCGTAACATTCGGTTATACCAGTTCGAATGCATATTCTGTGCATTCGACCACCCCGATAGAATATACAGAAGAGGCATTCGACCACCAAGTCAGAATGCACTATATGTGCATTTGGCCACTCTGGTAGAATGCACAGAAGGCTAGGGGTATTCGGCCTCCAAGTCTGAATGCCCCTTTAGTGCATTCTATCGGGGTGGCCAAATGCTACGATTCTATGGAGGATGAGGGGGGAAAGGGGAGGGAAAAGAGGAGGAAGAAGGGGAAGAAAATGAGGAGGACGAGGGAGGCGGGGGAGGAAGAAGAAATAGAGGAGGACACGATCATGGTGGGTTGCTGACGGCGGAGGCAGGCGACGGCATGCATATGGCCAATGATAGGGTGACAAGTGTGGGTTACTATTAGCAAAAGAGCACAACTGACTCAGAATTGTTTTTTCTTCTTCATAATCCCTCTCAATGAATGAGGAGGGGTTCGGCCTTGACCTCTACGAGTAGATTAATAATAAATGGCCTTGACCCCTACTAGTAGATTAATAATAAATAATTTACAATAAATGGAGGGGGAGAAAACAAAAGGAAAAAAGCACCAGGAGATGAGCTCAATCAAGAAGGTATAAGTCTCAGAATAAGATGGGTTGCCTATATATTAATCAACGAACAGATCCTTTCGTAGACCCCATCCAAGCTGTTGGCTCGGTTGTGGAAAATCCTCATGTTCCGATCTAGTCAGATACTCCAAACAATTGTGATGGCTGCCGTGTCCCATCCTCTCATAATATCTGCCTTGATGCGTCTCTTCTGCCAAGGTCCCAAAAGGGAGGCCAGGGAGGTGGGGTGAAAGGTTACCTGTGGTCTGGAGCGGAATTTGGCCCAAATATCCTTTGCAAATCTGCATCGGATCAAAAAATGATTGGAAGTCTCTTCTGCCAGTCCACAAAAGGGACAAGAGGAGTCAGTAATGTTTGGGTGATTCCACTTGATAAGATTAGTCTTCGTGAGGATTTTATCCTTGTAGGCTAGAAGCATGAAAATTCCGATCTTCAAGGGACATTTCGCTTGCCAAATATGCTTTGTCCAAGGGTAGGTCACTCCTCCAAAGTTGATGAATCGATAGAGGGAAGCCATCGAAAGTTGGCCATTTGGAGTCCATCTCCAGCCACTGAATTTGGGTCCTCCGATATGGAGATCGATCGCAGAAGCTCAAGTAATTCTCCAAGTTGTGGAATCAACTCCTTCCGAAAAGGACCAATTAATCTAGATCTCCAGATCGTAATGTGGTGCCTAACGATGGTTTAAAACCAAGCCAAGGCAAGCTTGTTATGTGCCTAGTCATGCAATTGGTGGAATAGGGTTCGAAGAGGTAAGTCTCTCAACCAAATATCTTCCCAGAATCTAATCTTGGTCCCATTCCCAAGAATTAGTTTATACCCACACCGGTAGATAGAGGAGATCCTTGAGACTCCTCTCCATAATGGCGAGATCGCCTCAGAGATTCTTGATCTCACGTGCAATGGAAAGAAACATCGAAAAATAACGACTTGTAAACACCTCTCTCAAAGAGTCTCTAATGGAGTTCTGAAGCCTCCACTATCACTTTCTGAGCATAGTTTGATTGAATTCACATAAATTGATGATACCAATCCCACCTTGGTCCTGTGATTTGCAAGTGATTCCCCAGCGAAGGAGGGAGTAGGTTCGGGAGTTCCCGTTAGATCCTTGCCAAATAGGTATGGCAACGATGCGATTTTGAACAAAATCAAAACCGCACCGCAACACCGAAACAACACACACCAAAATCACACCGCACCGCGACGGTGTACTATTATATAAAACCAAAACGGCATCATACGATGTGGTGTGGTGTGGTGTGGTGCGGTGCATCACAGGTTATCATTATATTGGCCTAAGTGCTGCAATTTTATACGGTTTGCATCGAGACAGTTTTGTATTTTGGCAAATTAAAACTGCACCATGCAGTGTGGTTTACAGTGGTTTTTGGTTTTAAACTGCATCACTGCCAAAGAAAAGAACACCGAAGCTTATCAATCATCTTGATCACCAACACCGGTAGGGAGATAAATGAGAGAGTAAGTGGGGATGGTAGAAGCCTAGAAGGACTGAGTTAGTAGAAGAAAGATATTTTTTCAAATTTAAGTTAGGATTGCTTAGATATTTCTTTGGACTGTAATAAAGAGTTTTTTTATTTTTTTGCAATTTTATATACATCAATTTTAGCTATTTATTCAAACAAATAATTACTTTCCTTTCCTTTATTTCCTCTACATTCACGCCGACCCGACAGCAGTGCTGCAACTGTTACTCCGCCGCCTTCCTTGCTGCCCAAAATACCCCAAATTTCTCCAAGGGAGGAGTGGGGGTTAAAAGAGAAACGAAAGAGACCCTCCAAGAACCAAAACCCATCACTCTGGTAGCAGCCTCTGCTGCCTATTCGGCTGTCCTTCCATCTGGGTTCTGTAAGTGGGTATGGGATGATCTTCCTCCCTGTCTCATGCTCTGCTCTCTTGAATTGGATTTTTTTTTTTTTCCGATTTTGCTTCCAAGTCTGTACAGATTTCTCCAATGAAATGTAGTTTTCTTTCTTCGATTTTAAACTTCCAGGGGTTCTTGGGTTGGTTGAATCCTTCTCTCTCGTGGGGTTCGATCCTTTTTCTCTTGTAATGTCGGCATTTCCTCAACTGGGTTTTTCGTTTGATCTTCATTATTGTTTTGGGTTCTCTCCACTCGAGTTTTTTTAAAAAAATTCTTTTTCAGTGTTTTTTAATCTGGATTCATCATTGTTGGCCTGCCATTGTAGAATTGTTTGACGGTTTCTTCATCGAACAAAACCCATTTTTCTATGACTACAATTATCCAGATCGTGTGCTCACCTACTGCATATTTTATTGGGTCTCGGGGGATATCTCCATGCTGTTGTTTGATTTTGGTCTCGAACAGCTTATCGAATATCTTTGTCTGGTGTTATTTATAATCGTAGGTGCGATCGTGCGCATTCTATTCATGAGCATGGTTTCTGTTTTGTGTTGATTGGTGACCAGATGAGGCCTTCCCCAGCTGCGACTGGATGAATGCGAGAGGAGCTATGGGTGTATCTCCTGGTTCCACGGAGGCGAGGCACCGGTTGGCCATAACGACGTGAGCTCCTTGTATTCTTTCTCTCTTTTGGCACAGAATCCATTTCTCGAAGTTTCGATTTCTATTCCTTCATGGGCTTTCACTGTTGTTCTGTTTGCGGGTTCGGCTCTTTATTCTTAAAGTCCTTACTTGGTCTCGGTTGTTATTTAGCGTGATCCAGCTATATTACTTCTGGTATTAACTTCTTGGTGAATGATCGATTAGGTTTCGTGTTATATTCGCAATTACCCCCTTTTTTTTTTGAAGAATTACCCATTTGAAGATATGAGGATATTCGCTGTTGTGATCTTAGCTTAGAACCTGGGAAACAAAGGTGATTAGGTTTTTAATTTTAATTTTTTTGCTGAAGGTACATTTATGGCCGTGTTGTTCTTTTCTCTGTCTAGATCTAGGTTTTACTAATTTTAGCACATATAATGATTATTATACTAATTTTGTTTAGCGGAGATTATCTTGTATATATGCATAGGATTCTCAGAATTTGGCTTTTTGGTTTACTTCACAGTTTAGCTTTTCAATTGCATCGGTTAAGGATTTTTAGATTGCATAAATTCTTTCTTTTCTTGTGATGAATGCATTTCTGTTAAGGGCTCAATTTTTTTTGCATATATTTATTTGTGATTTTTTCTCTCTTTTTTTTTCCCATCAAAACTCTCACTCTTTAATCTCTACGCAGAATGTGGAATTAGGATAGCCCATTTATATACTTTAGGCAGTGTGAGATGGAGGCATTAACCTGCCGCAACTGTACGATTATGTGTGACTTATCTTTTTTTTTTATTCACCAGAACCAGTTAGTCATAACAACATTTATTCGCCGGAACTGGTTAGTCGAACGACATGAGATCCCTCTACAATTCCTTTGTTCATTTTTTTTTCTTCTGTTTTTTTAAGCATAGAACCCATTAGTAGAAGATCGATATTTCTATTTCCTGATGGTTTGCACTCTTGTTGTCTTCCAGCCTACCGTATAGCTGCAATTTGTCCCGTATTCCCACTGTTCTGTATTGTTATATTATGCTGATCATCTCTTTATTCACGTATCGTTTAGCATGACCTACTGCATTGCAAAGAACGGCAGGACAATGTACCTATTGTGGATTATTTTAACGTTATCTTCATATGATGTTCTTGTTTTCCTTCTCTTGCTTTGCACTCTGTGTTTAATTGATCGATCGCGTGTCATATGTGCAACTTCCCATTTTTAAGCTATCAGATTTATTTAGAACTTATTAGATTTCTATGATATTATCTTAGCTTAGAACTCATGTTTTGAACATAGGATCGGACCAGGTAGTTCAACTGGTTTGGACCGGAACTGGAACATGTTTCGGTTCGGTCTTTGAATAAACTGGTTCGTTTGGAAAATTCTATTAAAAAATAAATTACACACTATTTTTGGGAAAAACTGGGTGGTTAGGTTTTGAACACATGATCGACCTATGATTTAAAAACCTCTAAACATATCTTTTTAACCAAGGAATCACACTTTTCTTTGAAGTATTTATTAATTATCTATTTTAAATTATCAATTTTTCAAGCGGTACAAACGGTTGAATTGGACCGGATGCCTTTTATGTTCGCCTTCCGGTCCTATTTTGAAAACATTTAGAACCTAAGAAAGTAAGACTACTAGATTTTCAATTTTTTTGTTGTTAAAGATTACTTTTTAACCCTGCATTTTTTCTTTTCTGTTTAAATCTAGGTTTTACACGCTTGATTACAAGTTCATTCTAGTTGTTTGTGGTCATTACAGTGAGTGGGATATATTTATCGATATCATTCGCATTGTCTTTCTAATATAGTAGCCTTGTACCTCAATATTACCATTCGAGTGACTATAGTAGCCTTGTACCTCAATATTACCATTGGAGTGAAGGTTAATTTTGCAAACCCATCGAGAACAAATGGGAACTTCATGAGGTTAAGTTATGAGATTGCAAGTACCAATACGCTGCAAGTCAGTAAACATCTTGAATATACTTATATGTCGGTCGAAAATGGAGGCAATCTAGTGTTATGACTTGGGCCCTTGGTGAGCATCAATGATTGCAAGAAGGCCACCGGTTGCATGAAACCAAGGTTTGAAGGATCGTCCGTGTTACGAGATGACAGCTAGGGTTTGGAGAGGAATGGAATGCTCTCTATTGAGGGACTCAAGCCCAATATATATGTACATGTATGACCATACAACCCGACCCGACTGTACATATAACCCGACCTATCTCTATACATTAACACTCCCCCTCAAACTCATGGTGGATCATGAACCGAGAGTTTGCCGATAAAGTGCCGGAAGCGAGCAATCGTAAGGGGCTTCGTCAGAAAATCAGCAGTCTGCTCCGATGATGGAATGAATGGCAAGGAGATGGTATGGTCGAGAAACTCTAGGCGAACGTAGTGACAATCAACCTCAATGTGTTTTGTTCGCTCGTGGAAGACCGGGTTGCTAGCAATCTGAATAGCACTCCGGTTGTCACAGAAGAGAGGCGTGGGTCTGGATATCACAACTCTCAAGTCGAGCAGAAGGCGGCGAAGCCAGGCAATCTCTGCGGTGGTGGAAGCCATAGCCCTGTATTCGGCTTCGGTGCTGGAGCGAGCAACAGACTCCTGTTTCTTGCTGCGCTACGAAATAAGAGAATCACCAAAAAACACACAGTATCTTGTAGAGCGGCGAGTGGCTACATCTCCTGCCCAATCTGCATCGAAGTAGGCACGCAGCACCAACGGAGAGGTGGAGGGAAACAATAGTGAACGGGTGACGGTACCTCGGAGGTAGCGGATAATCCGAAGGACAGCTGCATAGTGAACTGAATTTGGAGCCTGAACAAACTGACTGACAATGCCAACAGCATAGGCAATGTCTGACCGGGTCATAGTGAGGTAGACGAACATCCCAACCAGCCTCTAGTAGCGGGAGACATCCTGGAGCGGCTCACCATCGGTAGCTAGAAGCTTCAAATTGAGCTCCATGGGTGTGTCAGCAGTGCGAGAGTCTGTAAGAGCAGCATCAGCAAAGATGTCGGAGGTGTACTTTTGCTGGGAGACCAACAGACCACGAGCTGACCGGGCAATCTCGAGGCCCAAAAAGTAGCGAAGAGAGCCCAGATCTTTCATCTCAAACTGACTCTGGAGGTGACGCTGAAGGGATGCTATGGCGGCACTGTCATCTCCGGTGATGATCATATCATCCACGTAGAGAAGAAGAACTGCAATACCCTGACTGGAGGAGCGAGTGAACAGGGCATAGTCGGAGTGGCGCTCAACAAACCCGGCGGCCAGGACTGCACTGCGGAATCGCTCAAACTAGGCACGAGGTGCCTGCTTGAGCCTATAGATGGCTCGGCGCAAACGACACACGTGCCCTGGAGGAACTGAAACGCCCGTAGGAGCCATGTAGACTTCCTCGGAGAGGTCACCGTGGAGGAACGCATTGGTGACATCCATCTGATGGAGAGGCCACCCTCGAGCAGCTGCCACAGCTAAGAGGGTGCACACAGTAGTTATCCGAGCAACTGGAGCAAACGTCTCCTTGTAATCAATCCCATACTCCTGGGAGAAGCCACGAGCAACGAGGCGGGCCTTGTGCCGCTCAATAGATCCGTCAGGTCGAGTCTTGACCTTGAATATCCACTTGCAGCTAACAGGCACCACACCTGAGGGACAAGGCACCAAATCCCATGTCTGGGTCCGCTGAAAAGCCTCAAGCTCAACTGACATGGCCTGCCGCCACTCTGGATGTAAAGCTGCCTCACGGTACGATTGGGGCTCCCGGTGGGTGTGTAGAGCAGTAAGAAAAGCCTGATAAGATGACGAATAGGAGGCAATGACAGAGTAGCCAGAGGAGTCAGGAGAGTCAGAGGGAAAAGCAGAGTAGCCAAACCTGTCCGGAGAGTAGTCATATCTGTCAGGAGGGTGATGTTTGCGCGCTGGGTAGCGCCGAACAGGAGTAGGATCCACGACCGAGGAGGAAGGGGCAGCAGCATCAGGCGAGGGAGTACCAGTGTGAACCGACTCTGGAGGAGGAGCTACAGACCGATGAACATAGACACGAGTAACGGGTGGTGGTGGAGGTGGCGAGGGAAACTGAGGAGGTGGTGGTGGTGGTGGTGGTGGAGGTGGCGGGGAAGATGGAGGTGGAGTAGGCGTGGCTGGGGCAACAGAAAACGGGGGTAGAACGGGGATGTGGAGATGTGATGAAGGCGAGGAGGGTGACGCAGGAGGCAAGGAAAGATTCCGAGACTCAGGCGAAAAGTACGGGACATCCTCAACAAAGGAAACGTGACGGGAAATATGGATCCGGCGAGCCAAGGGATCGTAACAACGATACCCCTTGTGCTCCTGACTGAGCCTCAAGTGAACACACCTAACAGACCTCGCAGAGAGTTTGGTGCGCTCATGGGGAGGAAGAAGAACGAAGTACGTGCAGCCAAACGTGCGAAGAAGAGAGTAGTCAGGTGGGCTGGAGTGGAGGCGCTCATATGGGGTGGCACTGGACAGAGCAGACGACGGAGTGATATTGATGAGGTGGACAACCGTCATGACAGCTTCAGCCCAGTAAGAGTGAGGAACAGACGCAGAGAGAAGCAATGCTCGTGCGGTCTCAAGGACATGACGATGCTTGCGTTCGGCAATGCCGTTCTGCTAATGGGTGTGAGGAAAGGACTGCTGGTGAAGAGTGCCGTGAGATTGAAGAATCTCACGCATCTCAGAGGAGAGATACTCCTTGGCATAATCAAACCGAAAGGTCTTGATGCGCCGACCAAACTGAGTGTGTATGATAGTGGTGAATCTCCTAAAGATGTGAGGGGCTTCAGACCGATGACGCATAAAATAAACCCAGGTGCACCTAGAGTAGTCATCGATAAAACACGCATAATTCATGAAACTCGAAATAGATGCAACAGGTGCAGGACCCCAAATGTCCGAATGTACTAAATCAAATAAAGCATCAGATTGGGAAGCACTAGCAGAGAATGGAAGAGCTAGATGCTTTGCCAGTCTACAACCCGTACAAACAGAGAGAGGGGAGAAGGACGCTCAATCCAAAGCGCCCGAACTGATCGTCCGAAACCAAGGTTTGAAGGATCGTCCGAAACTGATCTAGATCAGGGGGATCGATTTCGGTCGGATCCGGTCCGGACTAACACCGTTTCAGCGGATCAGTACCCATCGTCGAAATCCTCGTAGGATCAGCCTAAAAAAGTTAAAAAACAAAGAAACCCTAGCCCAGACTCTAGATTTACCGATTACAAAAAAGAAAAAAAAAGGAATACATGCACATGGGATGATGGAAAAGGCAGAAAAAGTTGAAAAATCATCCACCTTTCGGTGGATTTGAACATTTGCGAGCCAGATCAGAGATAATACTCATAATAGCAAGGGATAAAAAACAAAAAAAAGGGAAATCGAAGGCGTAAATCACGAAAGATTTATATAAAAAGGGGTAGGGAGGACTCATCTCGAGCTGTAGATCCTCCCTCGAGCCTTCGGAGCTGTTGCCGCCGTCGTTAAGCCGCCGCCCGGCCGTCGTTGCCACACCGACGCAGGTAAACCCTAACCCTTGTGTGGCGCGAAGAATAGAGAGGAGAAAGGTCGGTCTCTCTCTCTCTTTCTTGAGATTTTTTTTTAGGCCATGCGGCCGGGAAAATTTTTAGCACATCCTGCATACCATACACCCGCGGGGCCCTCTGCCCTTATAGCCTATCAGCACTCTCTGAGTGCTGGGGCTCTCTGAGTGCTGGGGGCCCACTACCACCATGTGTTGGAGCTCGCTACCCCATTTTCTTGAATCTAGTGGGCCTGCGGTTGTATGGTATGTCGGATGTGATAAAATTTTTTCCCGATCGACCCACTCGTTTAACCAAATGACGTGGCATCCGATCACAGTGTTCCTTCGCCTGCTGGTTCGGGCTGAATGTGATTTACTTGTCAGGACTGGGTGCAATAGACAGTTGTGATCGGCGCAATTCTCTGCACCGCGTGGATCACAACCGTATGTTGCACCCAACACAATGCTATCCCGAAACATTTAACCCAAATGTTCAACTTGAATGACGTGGCCTCAAATCACAGCGTTCCTCATCGGGAAAATTTTCAGCACATACTGCGTACCGTACAATTGAGCGGCCCATTGCCCCCAGATCTTATTAGCACGCTTTGAGTCCCGGGGGACACTACTCCCATGTGCTGGGTTTGTTATCCCATGGCCCATGCCTCTTGAATCACAGTGAGCCCCCTCCAGTCGGAGAGCATTTTTGCTACGTCGATTGATTTACTGTACTTACGGCCCATTTGACGAGCATAGTAAAAGATAATTGAAAATGCTCAGTCGGAGAGCATTTTTCCCCTTACAGCCTAGTCAGAGAGCATTTCCCCCTATTTTTATTTTTCTAAAAAAACAATAGAATATTTTAAAATAAAATATATTATGAAATTATAGAAAATTAATAAAAAAATCAGAATTTTTTTAAAAAAAATTTAAGAAAAAAAAAAACCAAAACTCCAATATGAAGTTATGATGCATAAAGTAGCCCCTGTTAAAGTGCATCATCACTAAAAGTAGCGTAATATCTAATTCGATTTAAGTTGGAAAAGGGGCAGGACCCCATACATCAAATGTACCAACGTGAAAGCATAAATGGAAATAAAATCGCTAGAATGGAAAGACTGGGTTTACAACCCATAGATGAAGGCAACTTGGGAACACAAGCACTTGACATAGAACATTACTACACATTGGATGATAACATGATTGTCGGTTGGATGGTCTAAGCTAAAATATAAAGATTAACTAAAAAAAAAAGATCCAAGATCTACACTAGAGCATAAGTAGATGGGTAATATGTGTATGCGATCTACGTAATAGAGCCCATCAAGATAATGACGCTAATTAGTTAGTACCTTACATCAATCGAGTAAATATCAATATGTGTCAAATGATACAACAAAAATTTAATTTGATGTGTAACACATACGGTACAATAAGACTACCTGAAGCATCAAACATAGGAATTATGGGATTTGTTGACTGACAAATAAATGAACCATCTGCAAGAAGTACTTGAAATTATGACTGGAGTGCATGAAGCAAAATAGAAGCATATGGTGTCATTGAGGAAATGTACTAGAATCGAGGATCTAGAGTTGCCTAAGGTATCTGTGTGGGTGTTGTAGAGAGTGTCACATTATGAGGTTTAAAGCATGATAATTGTATATGTATGTTTAGGGGTTGTAGGAGAGGAGTTTAGTTTGAAGCCCTGTGGCATTCACATCAATCTATGCGTAGTCCAGCTATCTAGGTGACGTTGGAGCTCAATGGAATAGATAAAGCAGAGACCCCCATAAGTAGAAATCATATCATCACTCCATCTGATATTTGCCGATTGTGCCCTTGACAATTGTAGGCTCGATGAATTATCTTTGTGGAGCTTGATGTTGCATGCAGTTGGTGAATCTCACATTATACTGATTACCTTGGTCAAGTAAAGTGCTCTAAAGCTTGTTTGTTTGCAGAAAGGCAGAAGCAATATGGGACAACTATGATGCCATCTTATAATAATTGCATATTGGGCTTGTGTTAGCCAATGGATGATATCGCACGACACGTGATTAGTTGCGTGCATTGTAGGGGTATATGTGATACCTGTACACTATGGGAGGAATGTAAGGTTAGCTCGTCGGTTCATAGGCCAGCCCTACCCGACCCTAGGGTCAACAACCCTAGCCCAACCCAAGTTCTCGAGGGAATGAACCTTTCGATTCATGGTTTTTTCAACAGGGCCTCCTTCGACGACGAGATTCGAGAAAAGCAGGAATAGGTCTTGGTCCCACGTTCTCGCTTTCTCTCTTGTAGGAACCCCAATTTGTGATCCAACATCTCCTCTCACCGAGATCTCGCATCTTCCGAAATCATACATTGATCGATCAAAGAAAGATTCAACCAAGGTTTGAGATTTCGATTTCGTGTCTGGTTTCGGTTATGGCCAAAACCAAAATTTTGGAAAAATTTCAAAATGGTAAAAAAAAGGCCGAATTTGGGGATTTCTTTTTGAAATTTTAAATTAAACCTTTTATAGTTGTGCATACATATTTATTTGAATTGTTTGAAGAAAATACACACCAAACACATAGTAAGCTTGCATGAACCATGATAACCAAGGTGGAATATCAATCAACTGGGAAAAAAACTTGATAATCACCATATATTTACATAAATTTATATTGTTTACGTCACGGAGAAGACAATCATCAAAAGAGCCGACATGATTTCGACCGACGCGATCTCACGGGCCTTACATGATTTGACCAAAATTTTGTTAAAATTAAGCTGAAATGCCACCTCAGCCTGGGCCCACTTGTTTCGGTCGAAAGTTTGCTGAAATACAATGAAATTCATCGAAATTCTACGAAATGCACCAGAGTCCCCCGAAGTATAGACGTTTGGGATTTCGCACATGTGTTTCGTTTCGGTAGCGATCGAAACAAAAATTTCAGACTGAAATTTTGTGATTTCGATCGAAATCTCAATCCATGGATTCAACAATTAAAAGTAAAAGAAAAATCTATTCTTTGGGATCATTCCTTCTTCAAACGGAAGGAACAAAGATAAAATTAGATCGATTCCTGAAAGACAGTGCTTGGAAGCCGTGGCTCAAGCACGTATATGGGCAGAGGGCGACATAGATATGACCCAGTCAAAGAACCAACCCAAGGATCCCATGGACTAGGCTCGGGTTGCATCCCAGAGCCTACAGCTCGGCCTGAAACCCTGCTTGAAAGTAGTCTCGACAGGCTAACTCGAAAACCCAATCAAATTCATGTATATTTATTATACATAATACATAAATATGTGCTATCACTAAAGTTGATTTATTCCAGTGGTTGGGCTTCTTCTATCTACTCTGGAGGTTCAGGTTTCTAAACATGAAAGTTTCTATTTTAGGTTGAAATTCAATTTTTTTTTTAAAGTTGGTCTTATCCGATGGCTCGAGTGGGCTAGGCCTGGGCTTGGACCCTTGACATGAGGCTCAGCCCGTGCCGATAGTATTTTGGCCCACCCTGGCTCGATTTACACCGTAACTAAGGGGTTGATTAGTTATAGCAACCTGGTTGCAGTAACTGGCCTAGCCTAGCTGTTTGGCTACTCCCTAGCATGAATTGCTGTAACTAGAATTATCATGAACTAAGAGTTCTTATGGAAGTGGTCAATCTAGGTCAAATTTGTTAAAACTAGATCAAATATAGCCAAAACGGGTCAAACATTTACTGGTAATGCTCAAACTTGGTCAAAACTGGCCAGTTTAAACATAATTAAAGATTTGTTGGAAGTAGTCAACACTCATCAATGATGGTTGAATGTAGTCACAAGTTGATTTAAATCCGTGAAAAAATGGTCAGACATAATAAAAGATTGAAAAATACTGTTGAAAAATCCATCAATTATTAAACATAGTCAACAATGATCAAACTAGTCAAATATTGATGGAAAATTCAAACATTGTCAACAATCTGTCTAGAGTGGTCAAACATAGTCTATGTCATACTTGATCAATAATCAATCAACATTTTGTCAATGTTGGTAAAAAATGGTTAAGAGCGGTCAACATACTTAATCGCTCAATTGTAGCATCCTAGTTACATCAAAACAAAAAACTCCACATTATTTGTAACCAAACAGATCAACTGCAATTCTAATTGCAGATTTGCAGTAATCTCAATCACTTGTAACTCTAGCTATACTAACTCCTGTCCATGTAGCTAGAGTTGTAATATAATTCTTATTAGTGCAACAAATATAGGTTTGAGATTCTAAGAACTTATATTGTAGCCTTAAATGGTGGTAATGACCTTTAAAGTTGCAGCCTTGAATTATTAGGCTCGCGCCCTGCCCTATGTTTTCTCTTGTATGTCTTTCTTCCTGTTATAAATCAAGTGTGTCATTTTTTTTCGATATTAAGAAAATTAGCCGCTCTTTGCCGATTATGAGTAGTGTTATACTAGAGTTGCAAATGATGATAACGGAGACACTTTCTGCAATTATGAAAACTGTTCAGTTATATATAAAAAAGACTAAATTTCAAGTTAAGATTATATAAATTTTTTGTTTTGAAGTTATTTTCTCGAAGGTTTATTAATTTTAATAATTTATTAAAAAATAGCAAATGTGCTTCTATTAATTTTGGAAAAAAAGAATTTAGATGCATATTATTTTGGGAAGTATCATATATTCATTTTACATGGTGCAGTTTGCAGCCATCATCTATCTTGTAAATCTACTCATGTTAAAAATATTTTTTATTCTTTCATTTTCTAGTCATCTGACTCATCTTTTAAACATAATAGTATGCAAAGTTTTGTTGAAAACATAAAAAGATCGGGGTTTTATTAGGTCTTAACCCAGCAAGTTTAAGAATTGGAACCTTGTTTTCAATATTCCCAAGCATGTAGGGGAAATTTTGAGGGAGAAGCCGCCCACCCGCCCACCCCCCCCTTTTTTTTTGAATGTGAGTTTAAATGAGCTATTGATGAACATATTTGTTGAAGAATCAATTAATCTAGATTGTTTAAACTTCTTTATGATTTATAACGAAAGATGGGGTAATTATATCATTTTTAGTTAATAATATCTCATAAAAGGCTAAAAAATTGACTTACTATAGCATGCTTTTGATCATGGAACAAAAAATCGATATATTTCGCGAAATATCGCGAAATATATCGGAAAAATGAAACCCCGATACGAAATATCACCTGCAATCTCGAGCATAATTGAAAATGTCAAAATATCGAGCAATTTCGCGAAATATCGCGATATTTCCACGAAATATTTCCATCTCCACGAAATATCGCGATATTTTATCGAAATTTCGCGAAAATTTCGAAAAATTTCGCGAAATTTATCCGAAATTATGTGACTGACTGGTTATAAAAGGGGACTGGGGGGCCTGGTTCTCAGCAGCTTATTTACATATAATAACATTTAAGTAAATGTCGTTTTACTTAATTTTTATTTTCTCCATTTACTTTAAGTTATTATATGTAAATAAGCAAATACCCCCCCATTTGATTTCAATAAAAATATCAAAAAAATCAAAAAACAAAGGAATCAAAAAGTAAACTTTCAATTTTAGTAGGAGAAAACAGTTTTTATGGATTTTTATAAAATCTACATGGTGAGAAAAGTAATTAAATCAACTCCTTTTTAGCTCAAAAAATTCCACAAGATGTAGAAGTACGAGTACATCTAGAAAACCATGGTCCGTCTTAGGAAATTTTGAATGTATAAAAACTTTTCTATATAAAAACTCGTTTTTTCAGACTTAGTAAAAAAACAGTGTTTCACATTCAGCATAATTTTTGCACAATTTCAAATTTGCATAACTTTCTTGTTTTAAGTCCGCTTTCAAAATCGTTTGAAACATTATTTTAACAATCAACTAATCTTTATTTCAAAAATATTGTTATCCAAAAAAAGGATTAAAAAATATTTGAAAAATATATATCAAAACCGAACTCAATAAGATTGCACAACACTCACAGACTTAATACATTGAATACATGTTATATGAAGCTCTACACCCCTTGATAGGGTACACATATTATGTGAGTGTTCCAATGTGTGTATCTATACTTGGTTTATGACTATCCGGAGTTTCATTAAAAAATTCCATCAAAAAATCAATATTTCCACCATTTCTACAAAATTGCAATATTTCCACACTGTCGAAATATTTCCACGAAATATTTCCATATCCAGAAGGTCGAAATTTCCACCGAAATGGAGATTTCGAACCTTGCTTTTGATATGAATGATCTAGGATTTCATAGAAAATTTCTTATTATTGAACCAATCAGTATTCCTTGTGCCTCTTTTCTTTCATAAACTATACATGCACAGAGCTCTCCCCTCGTGCTGGCATACCTGACTATAGATTGATCAGTCCTATTGATTCTCATTCTGAACTTCTGCTCTATGATAATTTACCATTCTCAAGTATCACATGCCCAAACATTCAGTATTCTGTAAAAAGTTTAGTTTGTCAAAATTGTGTATCATCTTATGGTCAAAAAATTTATAATTGCTGATGAAATCCTTTATTCTTTAAGGAAACAGTAAATCTCTCTCTCTCTCTGTAATTCTTCTCTTCTGTTACCTGTGTGATCATGCGATAGGGATCCCATTAGGTGGACCTCTAGTAAAAAGACTACCGCGTCCTGGTCAAGCTTTGAGGCAGTGTCCTGGGATATGATTCTCTTGAATTCATTTGTTTATCTTCATCAGGATCCGTTGCATGCATTTTATGAACTCAGTGCACTCCATCTCTTAGTGAGTCTTTTTTGTTATGCTTGGTTTGGAATTGATGATTGGTTTGGAAGGAGTTTACTGTTTGTTTTGTTTTCAATGTGCCCATTCCACTTTGGATTAGATGGACCTCAACACAGGCACATGCACCAACCAAAAAATAAACTGTGATAAATTGGTCATTCTCTTCCATTACCACAGCTTGAAGAAAAGTAGGAAATATCAGAGCCAACCTGGTTGACAATTCACCTGCCTTGGTTTTTTTTCCAGATTTTTTTTTTGGTTTTTGCCTATCCGGACAACTGATTTGACTTATAGCTACCTTCCTGACTCAGTGATGAACTAGGTAAAAGAAGGTCCCAAAGACATCTCAGAGAATGGGACAAGTTCAACATTTCTATACCAGAAAGGAGCTCAAGCTGCAAGATTCGATCATTGAAACTTGTCCTGATAATTATTATATGTGGAACACTTATAATTCTCTTCTGCTCTCCTACGCTGCATAATGAGCATCCTCTGCAATCTGGTTATAGGTATGTTTTTCTTTGCTGTCTATTGACACTTTCCACTCTCCTTTTGTTTTTTTTGTTTTGTTTTTACGTTGCTCTCTATTGACACTTTCCACGTGATTTACGTACTGTTCCATGCCTTTATTATTAGATATAATCCTAGTATCCTCTGTAGTTTGTATGGCTACATAGGAAGTGTACAGTCAACTTTTTGTTTGTTATTGTCGTTTTCCCTCAAATTTCCTATTATCCTCTATTTGGATCAATCTGAATATCTTGTGCCTACTTTATTAAATTTGATTTTTTCGCATAACGTTTAAATGATATGAATGAACCTAATGACTTGCAGGTCCAGGTTTGTCGATGTTGGATGGATATGGGACAGAACTACCTCAGATTCACGATATATATCACATTTGGATGTTGATTGGGCCCAAATATCAAAAACTATGAAAGAATTAAACGGCAGGAATGCAAATATGAAAGTTGGCCTACTTAATTTCAACATTACTGAGGTCAACGATTGGCAGCAGCTGTTACCGCGTGCAGAAACTCATGTTGTACATCTGAACTATGCTAAGAGAAACCTTAGTTGGGGGGATCTGTATCCAGAATGGATTGACGAGGAAGAAGAATCTGAAGTGCCTACTTGTCCTTCTCTCCCAGGGCCTAGGGTCCCTAGAGGTTCACAATTTGACCTTGTTGCGGTTAAGCTTCCTTGTAATAGGTCAGGGGACTGGTCAAGAGATGTTGCTCGGTTGCATTTGCAGCTTGCAGCGGCCAAACTCGCTGCAGAAGGGCACCACCAGGTCCATGTTCTTTTTGTGACCAACTGTTTCCCGATTCCAAACCTCTTCACATGCAAGAACCTTGTTGTTCGGGAAGGAGATGCTTGGCTATACATGCCTGATATTGCAAAGCTAGACGAAAAGCTTCGGCTTCCTGTTGGATCATGCGAACTTGCACTCCCACTCAAAGAAGGTCAGTTGTTAATATTATCTTCCATTGGCATAGAGACTTTTTTTTTTGGTTGAATTAGAGGGTCTGTACCTCCATACCATAACCATCAAACCATGTCCAATCTAGGGTCTGTACCTCCATGATTTCTTTAAAGGGAATTGATCTTGCAACGGTGAACGATTCCCTTTTGACCTCCTTTCTTAATTTTCCATAACTGTATTCAAGATTTTTTCTTCATGCTTTGAACTTGCTCATGTCCTTTGATCTTGGGATTGGATTAGAATTTGCTCGTTGTACAACTTCCTCGCATTTTGTGATCGGCTTATGCATTATCTTCCCTTTTCATAATAACTTTTCTCTACTGATTACATGGGATTAAGATTTTAGCGATTTTTAATTTTCCTAATGTCTCAATGGTAATTCCTCTTACAGAAAGGCATTTTCGTATACTTGATTATTTCATTTCAAGTTTTGTATGTTTTGATTTTGATCTTTATTTACAGAAAGATTTACTTCCTGCTTCTCTTGCACACAGTGCAGTTGCAGTCTGAAGCTCCACACCGAGAAGCATATGCTACAATTCTTCACTCAGCACATGTGTACGTCTGCGGTGCAATTGCTGCTGCCCAAAGCATTCGTTTTGCAGGATCTACGAGGGACCTCGTAATACTGGTTGATGAAACAATAAGCAACCATCACAGAGGTGGCCTTGAAGCTGCAGGTTGGAAGGTCAGGACGATCCAAAGGATCCGAAATCCGAAGGCTGAGCATGATGCCTACAATGAGTGGAACTACAGCAAGTTCCGTCTCTGGCAGCTCACGGACTATGACAAGATCATCTTCATTGATGCCGACCTCCTGATCCTAAGAAACATCGATTTCCTATTCACCATGCCCGAAATAACTGCGACGGGCAACAATGCAACTCTCTTCAACTCTGGTGTTATGGTCATCGAGCCATCGAATTGCACATTCCAGTTATTAATGGATCATATCAATGAGATAGTATCTTACAACGGCGGGGACCAGGGTTACTTGAACGAGATCTTCACATGGTGGCACCGGATTCCTAAGCACATGAACTTTTTAAAGCATTTCTGGGTGGGTGACGAGGAGGAGATCAAAGAAAAGAAGATCCGCTTGTTCGGTGCTGATCCACCTGTCCTCTACGTTCTTCACTACTTGGGCCTGAAGCCATGGCTGTGCTTCCGAGACTATGATTGCAACTGGAACGTGGACATTTTGCAGGAGTTTGCGAGTGATGTTGCTCATGCAGGGTGGTGGAAGGTGCATGATGCGATGCCAGAGAACCTGCAGGGCTTCTGTCTTTTGAGGTCAAAGCAGAAAGCTGCGTTGGAGTGGGATCGGAGGCAGGCTGAGAAGGCAAAATATTCTGATGGACACTGGCGGCGGAACATAAGCGACCCAAGACTTAATATCTGCTTTGAGGAGTTTTGCTACTGGGAGAGCATGCTGTGGCATTGGGGCGAGACGAATTGGACAGACGACAGCCCTACCATGTCGACTCCCACAGTGACTCTACCTCATTCGTAATCTGTAACCTCTCATCACTAGTTCTCTGGCTCTTTTACTCTGAAAATTTCTTTTCTTTCATAGATGGGTTTACCATGCTTTGATTTGTCCCTAGAAGTTTCAAGATATGATACCACTGCTACATATTATTTCATATAGCGAGTGTAAAGGCGGCAGTATTCTTTCTTCTATAATGGGCCAAATCTTTACGTTCTACACATAACCTTGATACTATTGAATATATGGTTATTATTTCTATATCGATTTCTACAAGAAAGATAAAATAGAACAAAAAAATCATAGAGTTTGGCATATATTTCCATCCGAGTTTAATAGGGGAGCTTCACCCCAAATGGCAATGCAGGAATTTTTATTAGATTACAGTTAAATAGCACTGGACTTGGATTTATTTATTGTTGCGAAAAAAAATAATGACGATCCTAACACACAACTAACTCACACACAAATATACATGCATGCGGGCGAGCAAGCTTGTGCGCGCACGCGAGAGCACAGACAAAACATATATGTATATAATAGCTGTTAATTCTATTAGAGATAACATTGATGTTTATGTCAAAAGAATATTGACTTGTTTAGTTTGTCGTAAAAATGCAGAAAAAAGAAATCATTAATTTGTCGTTCTAGTGATAGTTTATCGTTAACATATTGAAGGTCCAAATGTTGTCTTGGCAACGGAAACTTCCCAACCACACAAAATCAACAATCCAGAAAGAAAATTAAACCAAAACAAAGGAGCAGAAATGCTTACAGAAGTTTTACGTGGTTCCCTCCAAGATGAGGTACGGCTATGGCTCACACAGATTCCACTATGCTCTGAGGTGTAAATAAGAAGATGGTGCGACATAGGGCTTCTGGCAGATTGCTCTCTGTATAGACCCCCACAATTAGGGTTTACATATAATCTGTGAAAAAAAAACTCCTGAAATAACTCCCAAAGTAGTACAGATGTTGTACGACCAGGCCATGAGGGGCAATATGTTCCCTGCAGGGACCTCCCAGTCCTGAACCCCCGGGAACCATTGCTAACTTGTACCATCTGACTCTACATAATATTACACTTAGTTAACTTGAACATTGCTAAGAAAGCATAATAAGAGTTTAGTAAGACAATCAACACCGATTACACTACAGTTTTATGAGAAGAATACAACATCGAATCTTAAGACTTCTTTAATGCATATTACAACTTTTGTTTATTCCTTCGTCGCCTAGTTGCATTAGCTTGGACAGTTAGATTGCATAAGTAATTAGGTATGTTTTCTTATCCACCAATTGGCCTTCAAGATTTCTTGGGAGCCTCTTTCTTGCCAATTGACCTTGGGTTAGGTTTTCGGAACTAGTTTCAGATGGTTAACGTAGGATTGGCATTCATCATCTCCATATTTCTTTGTCTTTTTGAATTCCCACCCCTGAGGAATTTTCTGAAGGCTAGTTTTCGGGATTGTACCAACCCAATGGACCCTCTCTCCCGTCCACTGCTGATATCAATATATCGAGAGTTAAAGGAGGTAGGTTCCTGATTTCTATGTTTTTTTTAACTTCTTATTTTCAGATTAAATTATTTGTTTAAAATAAAGTTGATAAATCAAAAAAAAGAGTTTATCCACGTTGTGATTCTTTCGTGATGTTGTGTCTTGATCTTCCATGTTTGTCTTTATCTCTTGACCTAGCAAAAAGTTGTAGAAAGCTTGGTGCTCCATCATCTTTGCAAAACAACTACTGTTGTTTATTATATTCATTTAGTTTGTATATGGTTAAGATATGGAAAGGTCTTGCAAATAAGGATTCATAAAGCTGACCCCAACATCGATGGGTTAAGTCTTGGTGGTTATGGTTTCTTGACAGATTTTGATTGAGTCAAGAACGAAACTATAATACGGTTGTTTCATACAATTGTAGAGGTTCTGGTATTAGAGTGTTGATGCCTTTGGTTCTTACTGTTGAGGATGTTGGCTTGAAACAAGCCATCTAATTGTTCTAGGTTCGTGCGTGAAGTAATGACGAAAAGCGGAGCAACGAAAGAGCGAAGCGGAGCAAAGAAACGAAGCGTTGGTAGGAATTTCTCCCAAGCTCGAGACTGTGGGTGCCCGGGCGAACTGGGTGGCAGGGCCCAACAAGTTAGATACGAACTTGGGGTTATTTATAGGTGTTTTAGGGTTAAACCTAATGAGGATTGTAGTCTCTTTTTAGGGTTTTGAGAGGGTAGTCGTCGTCGAGGGAGGGCGAGGGGATCTCATCTAAACCATCTAGGGTTTGGGTGGATGGTTTTTTCTTGTTTTTCGGGATGAGAGGGCTGTGAGATTACTTTGGGGTCGTTTGGTTCCTGTGTTTTTAGTCTCTGATTCTGAAAACACATGTACAAACAGTTTAGGGTTGTTTGGTTAATGGGGTGTGATGTGTGTAAATAGATACACACTTGCTTAATTTGTACATCTTTTACACAAAAAACTGTGCAAATAAAATTTCACCTAAACACATGAAATTTTAATTGCACATGTCACATGTGCAAACAGATGTACGCACATCATTTGCACGACAACCAAACAAACGCCTCTTTGCTGAATATCGTGTGTGATTGTTTGTGCGCTTGTGATTGTTTCGTTCTTCTCTTTGATGGTGATCTTTGTCTACCAGTGGGGATTCTTCGCACGATGATGTATTTTCGTTGCTTGGGCCTTATGAATGGATCGGCTACAACAACACTTACATCTTATCAAGAAAAATTCAACGTAATAATTGAAGGAGTGACCTGTTAGTGGCTCTTCTGTGGTTTTGTAGGGACCATTTTCTGGGTATTAATTGATCATGTCATACAGAAATCAAACAGAAGGTTGCAGAGGTCAACTGAATGTTGTTTTCGGTGGGTAGGGCTTTGAAAATTGTGTTGGAGCATGCGATACTGAAGCATACTGTGGGCATTGGAAGTAGCCCGCAAATTAAACTCGGCCCACACACAACGACCCGTATGCGAAACCCGGCCTGCACACAACGGCCCGCATGCAAACTTACACAACGGCCCGCATTCGAAACTTGGCCCGCACACAATGGCCCGCATGCAAACTCGGCCCACACAACAGCCCATATGCGAAACATGGCCTGCACACAACGACCCACATGCAAAACTCAGTCCATACACAACGACTTGCGAAAGAAAAGACCGGATCTGGCTCAAGCGAACCCGAGTGGGCTCACCCATGCAAGTGGTACCCATCGGGCCCACTACTCGAAGCGAAAAAGGGGCCGGGTGGGCCCATTCGAAATTGGGGCCCACTGGCCCATTTTTCTTGAAAACCGTGCCCCTCCCTCATGGAGAGGTGTGGTCGGCCATACGGGGTAGGGAAAGAAAGAAAGAAAGAAAGAAAAAGAAAGGAAAAAAAGGAAACAACCGCCATGCACGGGGGGAGCAACTTGGACGTCTATACACCGTGGATCCGCGTCGATCCCTCAATCCAACGAACCAAATTCAACGTCGTGTCGCCATCGATTTGAATGTCCAAAGATGACTCATATTTTAAAAGATTGAGCCATATCTTGCCTATAATCGCCGCTATAAAAAATGAAGGTGATATATGTTTTCCCCAAAAAAGGAAGACAAATCCTAACGGTTATGGGGAGAGATGTTCGAGGGATTTAAAAAATTGCAACCATATCTCTCCCCTCCCCTTTGCCTATAAATGGAGGGGGTGGGGGGATGGCATCAAAGGGAAAGGTAGAGGCTCGAATCTAGATACATGGAGGTTCTGAAGACAAGGAGGCTCCAACGCTCGAGTTGAAGATCAAATCCGGAGAAGAGGAGGCTCTGAAGACAAGGAGACTCCAACGCTTGACGACCCAAGACTTCACGAGGCGAGGGTAAACGCATCCCGAAGGAACGACTTAGCCCACACAAGTCCTCATCAACGTGAAGCCCTTGCACAAGAAGATCAAAACTTCAACTCCTTGCACGAAAAAAAAAGCTTGGAGAAGAAGGCCCGGAGTCGGCATCACCCCGTCATCTCCAACAATCTTCATGAACTCCGAAGACGCCAAAGGCAAAGGCCGCAGAAGAAGATCGAAGTCGGTATCACCCCGTCGTCTTCAACAAAACTTCAACTCCTCGCACGAAGAAAGCTTGGAAAAGAAGGCCCGATGTCGCGAAGTCGGTGCTACACCCGCCATCTTTAACAAAAGCCAACGATACAACCGTCGTACTGAGATCAGTGCTACACCCGTCGTCTTCATCAACAAAAGTCGACGCTACACTATCGTACGGAGATCGGTGCTGTACCCACCGTCTTCATCAACAAAAGCCGGCGCTACAACCATCGCACAAGGATCGATGCTACACCCGCCGTCTTCAAAAAAAGCCTTTAACTCCGAAAACACCAAAGAAGCCCAGAGAAGAAGAGAAGCCAAAGTCGATGCCACAACCGTCGTTGTCAAAGTTCCATCCACAAAGGGAGGAAGTCAGAAGAATAAAGAAGTCTTGGAGACATCACCATCGTCGTTCGAGGAAAAAGATCAAGCCAAAGCAAAAGCCAAAACAAGAAACTCGAAACAAAGCACTGGTAAAGCCCGTGCAAAAGCCAACGAACTACGACGAACACGAGTAAAAGCAATACACGTTCTAGAGGATACGACGCGAAGTCCAGAAGAACTAAAGCACCGCAAGTTTCCCGTTTACGTTGAAGCGCAAGCGCCAAAGCATTGCCAAAACCAGAGCCATGCCAAAGGCAAAGCCAAAGCCGACGCTAAAAGCACGATTGATGCCGCAAATCGATGATCAAAGATGCCAAGGTCTAGCAAGAGCCGAGAGAGACGTGTAGATCGAGCAAACGACATCAAAAGCCCCCTAGCCGAGAAAGCGCGAAGCACGGAAGGGACAAAAGCAAATGTTAAAACCACTCGACCTCTCAAGAAACCCGAAACCTTGTAAAGACCTCTGTCCTGGGCAACCCCTGTAGAGCTCTCACAAGAAGTAACGTGGATACACAGATTAAAGGGACACTCCAGAGGATCTCTCCCATAATCTCTTGATCAAATCTTCGCCGCACCTGGCTCACCACCCTCGATCTCTCAGGTCACGGCTTTGTAATCTTCGTGTGCGTATAAAGACGACCCGTATCTTTTTTTCGCGCATATATACCATAAGAGAAAAATGTTATCGTTATGTTGACATATTTTGTATTTCGCACCAATTATCACAAATATTCTTGTTGAGGTTCCAATCATGCAACTTTGCAATAATTGCTTTGGTAACTAATTAATAAGTTAACGGTTAAAACAATAATTTTTCTTGAACTTTTTAATCAATACGAAGGTATGTAGAAATACTTGGATCTCCTCAAGGATGTCTCAAGAGGGGAAAGATCAATTAAGGACCGATTTGTTGGTGGTTCAGATTGAAGGGCTAGAATTCCCGGGAATCGTTTGAAAGGTGTACACAGATCAGATATTTCCGTTATCTTTATCACTTCGATAATAACTTCTCGAGAAGTGATTTTTTTTTTCTTTCGAACTTTGATTATTTATGGTTCAAAAAGTAAAAGCCTGAAAGTATCGTGCATACCGAAGGTGTTCTGTAAGTTCTACATATCTTCTCAATAGCCGTTAGGGTTTTAGTTACGTTATTTGTCCATTTTTACGTCGATCGACATTAGACAAGCCATTAATGTTTCTGCATTTCACCAGTGACTCATGGTGGCATACCCACAGTTCCTTCTTCCAAGCTGGGATGCCTTGGAAAATTAAAGGGATTATTGCATATAACCTCCTATAAAATAAAATTTTTTTTTGTCAGGAGCTAGGGGGTTCTATTCATGGTGCCCCAACCTGAAAGTCATGAACTTGATTACAATTATTTATCAAGTCCATATCAGATTGGACAAGAGGGGCGATACATGGAGGGGTAGTGAAAGACGAAAATAACTCCTTTTTCTGTAGGGCAAGCTTTGCCAACTGATCTGTACAGCTATTATGGTTCCTTCGAACATGGGAGAAAACGCACCGGGAGAAACCAATAGATAACATCCTATAGTCAGATACAATGCTCTGCATCCGCCATGGAGGAGATAGAGCCCATCTGATAGGAGGTGAATGAGGACTTGATTGTCCTCCTCCACAATGACAGAGGAAGCAGCAACTCTTTTAAGAGCTTGCTACCCGTGTAAGATAGCTCTAGCCTCAATCTCTATGACATCGCAAACGTGAAAAATGGCACCTGTGGAGTACATGTGAGCTCTCGAGCTATCCCGAATGATAATTCCAGTGGCCGCCAGCAGTCGGTCCAAAGCCCCATCCACATTAATCTTTAGTATACCCGGGTCCGGCGGTAACCAATGGGAGCGGTGCAACTTCATATCTTTGTGACGGGCCGATAGAAGCTGCTGGAAGAGGACGTTGGAGGCAATAAGGATATCGTGAGGGTTCGGTGGCACTCTTTCGAAGGTCCAACAGTTCCTGGCTTTCCAGATGTTCCACAGAAGGAGGGAGCCATAGCTAAAAGCTAAGTCTTACGAACCTCCTATAAAATATTGATATTACAAATAGCTTGCTTACTTTTTGAGTTTTATGAATAGTCCTCTTAAATATTCTGATTTTTAATAAAATCCCCCACCGTTAATTTTAAGTCAGAATACTTGAAGGTGTTATTCTTGAAACTTAAAAAGTAAGGGGGCTATTTATAATATCAATATTTTGTAGGGTTTAATATGCAAATATCTCAAAACTAAATAGCCAATTCTATTTTTTTTTCCACCCCAAGAACCGGTGAACCTTTTGTCTTTGCGTTGAACAAGTCCTTTCCCTCTCGGGTGCATGGCTCCTTTCATGTGGTTGTTACGCACAAAGCCCAGTCCAGAAATGAAAAAGCCCATCACCGGAGAGAGAAAAGGACCTCTCCATCGATCTTCTTTCCTTGTAAATTTGGCAAGGCTGAAAGCTCCCCGCATCTAAAGCCCATTTCCTTTGGGCACTCAAGGGGCCAGCATTAAATTCAGTGCCTCTGTTGTGCTCCTCTCTCTCACATCACGATCAAAAGCCCACTCCATCTTTTCTCTTTCATGTGAAGAGGGTGAGTGTGGTGAGATGTGATTCCACCAGATCTTGGAACTTGCCCTTCCTTAATCAGGAAAGGTTTTGATAAAGTAGAAGTTTTAAGAGAGAGAAATTTAAGTCTATATACTCTCTCTCTCTAAACTCTCTTTCTCTTTCACACACACACAAATACAACTGGGTTGCTATTTGCCCCCCTTTAGTATGGATCTTTTAAAACATATAATCGATCAGGACACTGTAAATGGATCATATACCTTTTGCTGTCGGACAAGATGAGAGAGAGAGAGAGAGAGAGAGAGAGAGAGAGAGAGAGAGAGAGAGAGAGAGAGAGAGATTTGGCCGGCTTATCAGATCAAAGATAACAGACTGATCCAGATCGTGCTTGGCTGGGTGGGAAGATGGGTCCTTAGAAAAAGTCGTCCACTCTCCTGGAGCAAATGTCTCCCCATAGAGGACGGGGTAGATCGAGAGGATTAAATCACTAATCCATTTTTGGGCGACGCACCTGATTCTGTGAGGCCGTACTTCTCAATCTTTGTATGTGAAACTTTGTACTAACCCTCTCCCCCTCTCTCGGGCTTGTAATATTTTATATTTTTAATATACTGGTCGTGGTTTAGGACGAACACCCCCCATCAATCCACTGAGTGGGATTTCTCTGAAAAAAAAAAAAGACAGAAAAAGTCTTCCACTCTCTCCATGACTGTGGACCATGCCTAGTCCTAGGCCTTCTATTTTTGGCAACCTACTCCATAATGTTCTTATCTTTAGATTCTATTGGGTATAGTCAGTAGTCCCTAAGCTCCTCTCTCTCTCTCTCTCTCTCTCTCTCTCTCTCTCTCTCTCTCTCTCTCTCTCTTCCTTCGCATTTGTGTGTGCGTGTGCGTGCGCGTGCGCGCATGTGTGTAGATGTGATTTATGTGAGCATGTGTGCATGGTGGTTCACTCATGCCTTCTCTTAAATGCACGCACGCGAGCAAAAAAAAAAAAGAGACTATTATACATGAATGTGTACTTGCATGAGGAATGCAGTGGCCTCCTTGATAGTTGAACTCGAGACCCTCTAATATCCCCATCCCTTCCATTAACTGATCCCACCTTGCCTTAACGGTCGTGCCACCTACCGGACCACCGTTGGACCACCATCGGCTACCACTGCTTCCCGTCAGCCATCGCCGGCCTCCGCCGTCTGCCTACCGAACCATTGGTCACAGTTGCCCATCGCCGGGTCACCACCTGCTGCCAATCGCCACCTCCTCCACCTAGTTACCTCCGGGTAAGTTCTTCTACTATGGGCCCAACCCACTTCTTGTTGGGTCGTTTCGGCCCATTGAGGCCCGAGTCCAATTAACCAAACCATTGGGCCTAGACCCTATAGTCCTTATAGGCCCAAAGCCCATTTATCTTAGAATCAATAATTGGGTAAATGGACCAAAGCCCAATTACTGGGCAACAAAAATTTGGGCCAAATGGGATTAAACCCATTTACTGTGCACAAAAGCGAATTGGGCAAAGCCCATTTTGATATTTGCAGTAGATGGGTCAAAGCCCATTTGGAGATTAATTAATCCAAATTAGACTTAACCAACTAAATTGGGTGTAACCCAATTCGACTTAACCAAATAAATTAGGTTCAATCCAATCAGACTCAATCAAGTTTACATCGCTCAGCTGATTTAAAACCAAATCAAATTTATAAATTAAACTCTATAGTTATAAACAACCCAACAGTATTTCTAAAGGATTACTAAAGGCAACCCACCAACTCTTTAGTTGGCCATTTTGACCACCTCTCTAGCAAACGAGCATGGAATTTGATTCCGTTTATAGCATCGGGTTCGGGGCAAAAAGACAAACAATGTGAAACTATTAAATCCCAAAATCAGGCCTTGTAGTGAAATGACTCCACATACATAGTAAATGAGGCATATTTTTCTTCTTGAACCTCAAATTCGATTCCGTTCGAACCCCCGATATATGACCTTAACCTTGTTGTACATTTTTTCTATGATATTCAGGCCACATAATTAATGAGCAAGCGGTTCAAAAAGGAATCAAATAACTACAAAATCAGGTAGAGGAATGGAACTATTGTTTTTTACTGTTCAAATTATATATTGGAAATGTTTATCGTACCTTAGTTGATTCATGAGTATGTTGACCGGTAAAAGGTGTGGCAGTCCGAAATCACTTTAGCAGACCAAAATTACTGTAGGGATAATAATAGTGATGTAGGTTCTTAAGGATAGATTTGACATTTTCAAAAAAATAGTGAATCAAAAGATGTTGGAAGATACCTTTGATGCGTTAAATTAGTTGTATATGATCACCTTATAAACAAAACCCATTATGTGGACTAAATGTAAACCAAAACTTTTGCGTGGACATATTGTAAGTACATACTATTCTAAGGACCTATACCTAATTACCACTAAAATTAATTATTTGATTATCAAAAAATGATATTTATGTTTATATTCCTTTTGTTCCATTGCTTGTAGATGCCTTTTAATCAGGTCTTCTCCTATTTTATTAGGTAATTAACTATAGGGGGGGGGGGGGGGGGGGGGGTGTTGCATCTATCGAATTTTTTTGAATCCACCAACAGAATTCCATATATGTAGGGTGAATTTGATGTGGATCCATGTCTTCTCTCACAAAGCAAGATATTCACACGTATTCTCAGTTTCTTTTATTTTTTTCTTGCATTGATAAAAAATAATTCAATGTCCTATGTATAGAGGATAATCTTCTGTTTAATGGAGTTTATTTTTCTCTGCATGATACAAGTTCTCTTTTACTTTACATCTTGTTATAGCTACAAAATAAACAGAAGGTTCTCCCATACCATTAAAGTGAAAATTGAAATATGATCTTGGAATCTCCTTAACATGATGTCATAATATTTCTTTTATAAGCTACATGCACTTTTGTCAAGGTCCACTACTTTGAACTCCATGTGTCTAGCATCTTCAAGAGTTGAAAATTTAAGCTTGCAATGCATGAAAATCTTAGAACAATGTCTTGTTTTCAAAGATTCGTTCACTTTAATGAGGTAATGCTACACCGACATGTCTAAAGGATGAGTTCCGTGAGAGATAATATTTGTCAATGACGACATCTCGAACATCATCAGTCGGATAAAAATACTAAGATTCACACATGATTTTGATATATTAGCTAATAAAATTGAAATATGACTATAATGGCTCTTACATGTGTCGCAAAAAGTAATCTCAAAGTTATCAATGTTGACCATCCAACTTATGAACCCGACTCATTCAACGATCAGGAAAATGATGACGTACAAATCATTTTGCCAGCAATAATTTTACCGTATGCACCATAAGATGGAAATTATCTCTCTTTATTGGCAGAACTAGGCATTTGATAAAATAAAGTGATAAGAATACATGGTTCATCACTACAAGTTATTCTCAAGATCATAGGGTTTTATATCTTCTACTTATTTGTTTATTTTTTCTATAAAGACAGTACACAAAATGAGCCAATGTACTTTTACAATTTGATTAAAATTACCTAATTCTAGTGAGTAATCAAGAACACACACACACACACACACACACACACACACACACACACACACATATATATATATATATATATATATATATATATATATATATATATATATATATATATATATATATATATATATATATATATATATATATATATATATATATATATATATATATATATATATATATATATATATATATATATATATATATATATATATATATATATATATATATATATATATATAAATAGGGGCATGCTATAATGCGGCATGCGGTAAGTGCGGCACTGCACTGCAGCCGTCTGATGCACACGTTGCGAGCATACGATGCACGCAGCAGTGCATCAGACAGTTACTATGTGGTGCAGCACTTACCGCATGCCGCATTATAGCATGCCCCTATATATATAATATATATATATATATATATAGAGAGAGAGAGAGAGAGAGAGAGAGAGAGAGAGAGAGAGGGAGAGAGAGAGAGAGAGAGAGAGAGAGAGAGAGAAATGCTAAAATGCGGCGTGCGGTGCGTGCGACGTCGCACCGCAGCCGTCTAATGCACCGCTGCGTGCATTGCACGCACCGCAGCGGTGCATCAGACGGCTGCGGTGCGGCGCCGCACGCCGCACCCTAGCATATATATATATATATATATATATATATATATATATATATATATATATATATATATATATATATATATATATATATATATATATATATATATATATATATATATATATATATATATATATATATATATATATATATATATATATATATATATAAAAGAGGTTTCCGAATTTGCTGATTTTTTGTGAGGATGATCAACATGGCAATTTGATCATCCTCACAAAAAATCAGTAAATTCGAAAACTTATAAGGGCGTCAAATGTGTTATTCAAATTAACGGTTCAAATAGACGGTTCAGAAACGTTTGATTCAATCGGCGCCCTTAGAAGTTTCAGATTTTGTTGATTTTTTGTGAGGATGATCAACTTGCCATAGTGATCATCCTCACAAAAAATCAACAAAATTTGAAACTTCTAAGGGCGCCGATTGAATCAAATGTTTCTGAACCGTCTATTTGAACCGTTAATTTGAATAACACATTTGACGCCCTTATAAGTTTCAGAATTTGCTGATTTTTTGTGAGGATGATCAACGTGCCATGTTGATCATCCTCACAAAAAATCAGCAAATTTGGAAACCTCTAACCAACGATTATGGCGAGTTGTAAGTGGGAGATAAATTTACCTCCCATTTTGGGTTGTCAACGGATCCCACCCCTATATATATATATATATATATATATATATATATATATATATATATATATATATATATATCTTGTTGTCACATACATAGATATCTAGCTACCTTACAACTATTGATGTTATCCCAACTCATGTGATGCTATGATATTATGAGAGTGTTGTTTTATTTGAACTCTCTGGATTATAATTTGTACAACAAAGATGAGTGTGATTCCTTATATCAAATATTTACTTTAACCCGGCCACTTTATCTAAATTTTTTCCTAGTTTAGAGGAACATTGAATGATTGTTACTTGTGTGATAAGGTTAAATGCACAAACAACAAGTTATGTCTCTCTATCTACCAAGAAGTATTTTAGGTTCTTGGTCTGCTCCTATATATCTTGCCAAGTTTACTTGATCATGTTTTTATCACCAATCTACTTAGATGGTTGGCATCATGTTGATGGTTGGTTAGAGAATCTTTGTCAACTTATAGTGATCCCATCTTAATGTATGTGATAAGACTTGGATAATGATGGTGGTGGTGTGCTCTTGATAATGATGATGTGATGCTATGATACAACCTAAAGTTGTCATGTGTGTTTTGCTCATAGTGTCGTGATTACTTAATGCTACAAAGACTACATGTACCCTTTATAATATTGTTGTATTTGGACCATTGGTAGCCCAAGAAAGATTTTATTCGCCGTCCTTAAAGGAGGCTAGGTGAACATCACCGTACTCTTGATTGGCTCATTTAAGAGTTTTTGGTCGTTTCACCATGATGCATAAACCAAAATTACATGCATACCCTTGAAATGGACCGATCAGGAGGACGATGATGTTCACCCTACTTTAAAGGACGGTGAACAAAATAGTTCTCTTGGTGCCCCTACTACAACTTGCAATACAATAAATAAAATGAATAAGAAAAAATTAAGTGAACAACAATATTTGTTTCAAAAGGATTCACAATTCAAATTCACTTTAGTACTCATGCCCAATTGAAAATGAGTGAATACAACTTGTAGTATAATGTGCTGAATGAGAGATTATTAGTGCTTGTCCTTACAAAACTTTCATGACAATAAAGACAGTTTTTTTCCACGGAAATGATCAATCCGTCCGTAAATTATTTTGTCCGTCGCTATATATTATTACCGATGACAGAAATATCCATCGATAGGACAACTTTCATGAAAAAAATACATAGTTGAAAACTCTATACATATGTGGAGGTTTGAGTTATGATTGAATCAACTCTATACATATAGGCACATGCGTTTTAGTATATATACATATATAATCTAGCATTGCATGTCCCTTGAAGAATTAAGTATGTGCTTTTATTAGATTTCAAGTTTTATTAGTATGTTCATTCATGCTTATATTAGGTGCAATTTTTGGAAGTAAAGCGAGTACAAATAAATGTGATTTGAGAGAGAGAGAGAGAGAGAGAGAGAGAGAGAGAGAGTACAAAATATCATTCCATCTTATACCTGGGCTAATACGAACCCTCGGGAAAGACCTGGAAACCCCTCCTCCCCCAAGAACGATTTTGTTCCAACCTCCTTAAAGGGGTTGGAGCATCCTGCTCTCTCTCATTGGTCCATCTCGAGAGTTTTTGGTTATTTTACAAAAATACCCTTGGAATGGACCAATGAGAGAGAGCGGGATGCTCCAACCTCTTTAAGATAGTTGGAACAAAATCGTACTCCCCCCAACCCCACCCACCAAAAAAAAAAATAAAATTAAGTAGCAAAATCGTTTGCCAACTTTATGTGGTAGTACCGGAGGTTCACCTAGGGGTGGCAATGGGTCGTGTCGGGCGGATTCGTGCCGTGTCTAGTTTCGGGTCGTGTCCAAAATCCTTAGACCCGAATTCGACCCGTTTAACTAATCGCGTCTAGATCCTAAATCCGTACCCGACCCGTTTATAAACGGGTAGACCCTGATAAGACCCGTTAGGCCCGTTTACCACATGAGATTATTCAGTTGACCCGATTCGACACGACCCGACCTAACCTGATAGACCTGCTAATACTATATATTACAGTATCGGATTGCGGGTAGACCCGACCCAACACGACATGTTGAATTTTAAATGGATCTTTCTGAGTTTCTGAGTCTACCGTGTCCAGACCCTAAACCCGGACCCGATCCGTTTATTAAAAGGGTTTACGTGTCGACCCGTTTGCAACCCGAACCCGTTTAGCCCTGACCCAGCCCGCTAACTTCTTGTCAGGTCGGGTCCGAAATTGCCAGCCCTAGGTTCACCCCTATGGCATGGACTATAAAAAAATACACCAATCAATCAAGTGCAGCCAGCACTCCACATGATCACGTGGAGTTGGCAACAAAAAGTTGGTTATATTTTTTTTTACCATTTTACCCCCTACTATACAAACCCAGTTGTATCTATTACCCCTTTGCCAAATCTAGTGTGGGCCACACTTTTACACGTAAAGGGGAGTAAGTAATATATTATAGTAGATCTGATGTAATGCTTAGGATGCGCAGTTTGTCATAAAATGGATCAGAGACCAAAGCAAACCCTAAAACCCATGTCTTTGCATACAAGCCTAAAAGCTTGGAAACCCTTTACATTCCATCCGATGGGGCTCCCCTCTTTTCGGACTTAGGGGGGTGTTTAATGTATAAAGAGTAAATCCTTGACAATGAAAGTGTTCATTCGGCACCCAGGAGATACAGAGAGAGAGACCTAGGGATGTGTGAAAGCCTGCAATCCTTCACGAGGAGCACAGCTGTACCCTTAATCATTTGGTGCCTTTCCTCTCTCTCTCTCTCTCTCTCTCTCTCTCTCTCTCTCTCTCTCTCTCTCTCTCTCTCTCTCTCCTTACCACCAACATTATTTTATCTCCATCACAGTACACAAGTCACTGAACTAATGGAACAGGACCCAACCCCCCCCCCCCCCCCCCCCCTCCCCACCACCACAGACACACAGTCATAAGTACACGTAAGCTTCAACTCTCAGAGTAAGAAAGGTTTTTCTTTCACCACCCCCTTTATCCCTCTACAACCTTATCTCATACCCAACTCCCATAGTGACTATAATCTTAGACTCTTTTTCATTATTTAAAGTCCCCTCACGATTCATGGACATACCTCTCTCTCTCTCTCTCTCTCTCTCTCTCTCTCTCTCTCATTCTCTCTCTAGACTTATTGTACATATAGCCCATACTCGATCCTCAATATGGATATTACTGATAATATTCTCACAAGCAGCAGCTCTTGGGATCTTGATATCAGCATGTGGAATCACCTCCTCCATGATCAAAGCCCCTTCGGTTTGGTTCAGCTCTTGGACCCTTTTACCGTGCAAAGGGATCAGTTGGAGGGAGGCCATGAGAAGGGGGAGGAGGAAGGGTTGGGAGCCATGAAGGAGATGATGTACAAGATCGCGGCCATGCAACCGGTTGACATCGACCCCTCGACCATCAAGAAGCCCAAGAGGAGGAACGTCCGGATCAGCGAGGACCCCCAGAGCATCGCCGCGCGCCACCGGAGGGAGCGGATCAGCGAGAGGATCCGGATCCTTCAGAGGCTGGTGCCGGGGGGGACGAAGATGGACACGGCGTCGATGCTCGACGAAGCGATCCGGTACGTGAAGTTTTTGAAGAGACGAGTGCAGGAGCTGCAACCGAAGCCGCCATCGCCGTCGGGCCCCGTGGGATGGCTCGTGGAGCCCGACACTCGTGCTTGCCCATCGTCGACGTCGCCCGCCGTGGGAGCTGTTTCCGGATTAGGGTTTGGTTTCGGAAGCATCAATGGACCGTGCGACGGGATGGACTGAACCCAGAGGTAATTAGCAATATAGGTTGAATATTGTTGATAGCTCCATGTTATGTCTGTGTGTGGGGTGTACTGATTAGTTAATTTAACTCAAAGGATGGCTATAAGTGAATAAATTGCTAAATGTAACTATTTAGTAGAAAGCATATACAAACTTCACTTGTTAATCTCTGTCTCTCTCTCTCTCTCTCTCTCTCCCTCTCTCTCTCTCTAAACTTGAGTAGTTACTCTCTCTCTCTCTCTCATATAGCACTAGTTTGTTATGGTTTAGTTGACTTGGTGGCCCTCGATTGATGTTGCCTTCGGGTCACGTATCTGTGCTTGTTTTGAAATAGATGGATGTTATTTTATGCACAAGTTATGAAATCAATGTTGGAAGTTTGTTGAGAAAGGGTTCCTTCCCCAGGAAAGAAAACAGAATAAACCATTGATGTGGTTAACCAGTGCAATGATGAACTCTCTCTCTCTCTCTCTCTCTCTCTCTCTCTCTCTCTCTCTCTCTCTCTCTCTCTCTCTCTCTCTCTCTCTCTCTCTCTCTCTCTCTCTCTCATCGCATATTGGGAGGGGTATTCAATTTTTATCTTTTTCAGATATAAAATTAAGGGCTAATTAATTAGCTGCAGATTCTCTAGAATAGAATATATGTGCTTACAATAGGTTTAGACAAAAGTTTCGGTTTGTTTTGTCCACAGGTTAATTAATGGGTTTTGTCTGAGAGGTGATTTTGTACAACTAATTAAGGTGTGACAGCTTTTGACTTGTTAAATTTTTTAAAAATACTAAATATGTACTTGAGAACCTACAACGTTAGTATTACTATCCCTACAGTGATTTTGGTATACTACAGTGATTTTGGACTATAGTGGTTTAGAACTACTATTGTATTTTTGGAGTGCTATGCATTGATTTTGGTCAGATTTAGGATTCACTATTAGAGATATAGAATTAGGGTAATGATTCACTATTTAGGTTATAGAAATTAGTTTAGGGTTTGGGTTCACTATTTAGGTTATAGAATTAGGCTTAGGGTTTTCACAACATGGTAAAAACATTTTGGAATTCCACAATGTTTTTGTCGTGTTGTGACACCAGATTAATTAGCTGATGCATGATTAATGGAAGGGAATATGCATAAATTTACTTGCCATTAGACCTAATACAATTAACTTTGAACGTACCGTAGATCTTTCTTAATGAGAATGTTTTGTCGTGACCTATAATTAATGGAATGCTATTAAATGGACCTAATGCAAACCCCCCCCCCCCCCCCCCCCCTCCACCTCGCTAAATATTAATCCACAGTCTGTTTGCTTGCAAACTTTTCATTGCCAACCTTACGTGGTTGCTTGTCGACGTTGAGTGTGATGCATGAACGTATAATTTTGCTCCATCAAAATAAATATACACGTGTAATTTTTTTCTTTTTTGCAGCACCGGCCACATGGTCATATAACATGGTGCTAGAGCAAGGGCTCAAAGTGGCCAGAGATCGAAATGGGGGGGTAGTGCCTGCTGTTTATTATTTAATTCCATAATCCTGTGAACATGACATCAACGGCCTGGATTAATCACATGCACAAACAAGGCACAACGACTTTGAGGGAAAGTTCGCGCTCCGCGGTGTCCATTTGGGAGTCGAACAAGGAACCTCTCCAACATGGTAGAGGAAGTACCACTAGGCCAAGAGCTCCTTGGTTAAACACGTATAATTTTGTATATACATGCATGCATGTTTGTATATATGTTATGTATGTGGAATATGATGCATTGGGTATGTCATATGTTAGCATCATATAGAAAGATGATATGGTCACTCATCTTAACTTTACCTATTTCTTGTTGGAAAAAATGAAGTTGGAAACCTGAGGATCCGTGCCTGCCGCCATGCTATCCTTGATGCGAGAATCGCCCGCCTAACCGCTTTATCTTTGCCTTTAAGCCATCTGGTTGCTCTGGCTTTATAATTACTGAGAGGCTGTCCACTCCCCTTAGTTGTGTCCCGTGTCAGGCCATGAAGGAGGAGTTCAAGACCTACAAGCAGACTCAGACTTGAGACCTTGACCAGTTGCCCTACTCCCTGTTGGTGTTGAGTCTGTTAGTAGCAAATGGGTTTATAAGATCAAGTGGTGACTTGATGGATCCATGGAGTGGCACAAGACTCGATTTGTGGCACGGGGCTTTACGTAGCTGTACGGGATAAACTATGAGGAGAGCTTCGTGCCCGTGGCTCAGATCACCACAGTCTGTACCCTCCTTATTGTTGTAGCTATTCATTGCTGGCCTATTCAATCTCCAGATGGACATAAACAATGAATTTCTTCATGGTGAGCTTTCATAAGTTGTTGTTGGAGCTGGTATGTTCTTAGCATGGATTTTCTAGATTATCATTACTAAATAATGGCTCTAGTTAATGAATAACTAAAATAGTATTATAATCAATATATAATAAGAACCATAGAGAACATAGTAGGCCACTGAGATGCATGGAGACTCCATGCTTTGAAGACCCAGTGGATCAGTTTTGTGTAGACCAAGACTGAATTCACAGCTTTGGTGATGTTGGTCGCTTCATCAGAAATAAGCTGTTGGTAGGTAGAGGAATGTGGTTAAGTCTTCACCACGGGGATGTTGGAGCTCCATTCACCTGACCAATCACGATGATCATGTTGAATAGGAACCCGAACGGTGCATGGATTAGTGAGTCAGACACTGTTGTATTAACCGTCCTATTATGGGTGCAAATGTTTGCCAATGCCCCGTGATGGGACCCACCAGCCCTGCCTAGGGGTCCACAAGACGATAACGGGACCCACCAGCCCTGACTGGGGATCCACAAGGCGACAACGGGACCCACCAGCCCTACCTAGGGGTCCACGAGACGACGACGGGACCCACTAGCCCTGCCTGGGGGTCCACGAGGCAACAGCGGGACCCACTGGTCCCCCGCCTAAACCCAGACAAAGGCGGAAGAAACCGCCTTCTACCCCAGTTTCCTTTCCAAAAAACTCAATAAATAGCAGACTCGACGAATATAATAGATCGAATATCTGATATCTGAATCAGACTTTCAAAAAACCCAGACCTCTGACATCCTGACCCCTCGATCTTCTTTTCGAAGAGATCAGTGATACTCGGTCTGTCGAGGTTACTTTGAGAAAAGTGTTAGTATATTCAGGTTGCACCTTACAGCACGGAGACGTAGGCTTCGGCTGAACTCCGAGATCACATTTTGTGTTAGCAATCTTTCGATATTCAGAAGTTCAATTAGAAGACATCGACCTCCAAACCTGTAGACTAGACATACATTCGATCAAACATTTGATTCGACTTGATTGACTGGTTGGGAGGAGTCTTTCGGTCGGTACGGAGATCATTCCCCACAGTTTGGCACCGTCTGTGGGATCTACGAGAAGCTCATTTCGCTCTACGACTATATCAGATCGGTTGAGCAGACAACCGATCTTGATAACCATACTTCTCAGCCCCCTCAGTTGAGCAGACAACCGATCGGACTCCGACAATCTGGTTGCTTTCTCCGCTTTCACTAAATAGGGAAGACAAGGTATCAGGATCATCTAAAAGGAAGTAACACTCGACAGAACCAGCCTCGCCCGAAAACCTGATCAATGAGTCAGCGACTCAACTTCAGACTTCCTTTTACTCATCCCGAGATAGCAGCTCATTCAGGAAATAGAAAATTGATCGATCGACCGATTCCCCCGCCACTTCGATTGTCAATCGAGCAAACTACGCCCACACCAACGAAAGATCCTCCGCCGACTTATCAGATCTCGGCGCTCGACTTCTAACTACTGCAGCTGGCAAAACAAAATACCACTCTTACTACTAAGAGGGATGCTATTAAGAAGGCAGCATCTGACGCTGGGGTTGTTCTTCCTATCCCTTATTTCAACGAAGGAGCCGATCTACCCCGATGATCCGTCCACTCTGAACAACAGAAGTTTATGAGCCAGGCGATCGGTCATGCGAACCGAGAGAGAAGACGACGCGAACCCACCCCCTTAGTAGCTCTGTGGAAGTAGAGTGTTTGGGATCGAGTCGATGATCAATCCTCGCAATCATCTTCGGGTCGTAACTGTGTTAGGCAAGCACAGTCCAAACCCAATCTACAAGTGAGGTATCGGACGAAAGAGACCACGTCGAGAGGCTGTTTCTCTTCATCCCCTCCCCTTCATCGAGATACCCAAATCGATTTTCATCATCGAGCCCGCCCGGTGATAATCCAAGATGCGAATCAAGACCTCTCAATCTTACCCTTAGTCCAACAGCAAGGATGGGGACTAGGTCGTAGAGAAGAATACTCTTCGGCAGGACCTCTCCACCGAAGTCTATTTCAAGTGCCCTTCCCCAAGGGCTGGAGAACCCCAACGCTGCCGAAATTCAATTGCTTGAAGGGAGATCCAACTCTTCACATTCTAGCATTCAAACAGGCCTTAATGCCGCACGAGGAAGAAAATAACGTGCTCTGTTGAACCTTCACCGGAAGCCTCCATGAGCCCTCTCTCGAATGGTATCACAATCTTTGCGCTAGATTGATCACCCAGTTCGGAGTCCTTACGAACTACTTTGTGCAACGCTATCAACTCAATCTCAAACCAGAGAAGAAGCTAGATTCTCTGTACCATTTGAGGATGGGAGCCGATGAGAGTCTTCACAACTTCATACGAAGATTCTGCAATGAGCATGCTGCCCTTTTCGGACGATATCTCGACGATGAGACCATTATACTGGCATTCCAAAATGCCCTTCGATTCAATCTGCACATCTATAATGACTTCATCCGCAAACCCTCCGTGCTCTCTAGGCTCAATGTTCGATCGAATCCAGAGGGATATTGAGGTCGAAGATGATCAGATCGCTCGGAAGGGACACGAGACCAGACGGCAACCTGCCGAAAGGGAAGTACCCAAGCATACGGCCAAAGCCCACAATGTAGAAGCACCAACACCTCCGCCAGCCAAGAGACCAAGAGAAGATGGTTGCAGATCACCTCCGAAGAAATAACATTCACTGATTGGACCCTCCCGATCGAGCAGATTCTCGACCAGATCCAACATGAAGAATTTCTTCGATGACCGAATCGTCTGCATCCCGATACCAAACTCACTGTCGACAAATCTGTCTACTGCGACTTTCATCGCAGCCACGATCATCCAACCAATCGATGCTTCTAACTAAAGTATCGCCTGGAAGACCTGCTGCATGAAGGCCACCTCCGGGAGTTCGTCAAGAACGGGCGGGACCAACGCCCACCTTCCTCATCAAAAGGGAAGAAAGCTTGTTGGGTCCACCACATCTAGTTCCACTTATCGCCGGTCGTTGTACGAGCTCACGTCTTTAGCATTCATGGAGTGTTGCATCATTAAATCCTGACCGGGAAAGAAGTCGATCAGCAAGTTCGACGCATCTTCAACGTTCACTCTGCAGCAAACAAGGAAGATATCTGGATCGAGAAACCTGTTAAGGGCTTATCGTGGCCATCAATTATTTTCAACGACTCCGATCTCTAAGGAGTGCATATTCCATATCGAGATCCCTTAGTCCTGCTGCTCATCATCGATGAGAGTACCGTTAACCATATCCTCATCGACACCAGCAGCTCGATCGATATTATATTCTTAGATTACTTCAAGTGTCTGGAACATAAGTACTCAAGCCTGTACGTCATCCCCACAGTTATTATCGGCTTCAACAGCGAGCAGAGTATGACCATGGATGAATCCAGGTTCACCCTAGACCTTAGCAGAGAGACTCGAGTCTCCGTGCGATTCGTTGTTATTGATGGCACTTCCAATTACAACATCATCCTCGGGCAACCTTTCCTTCACCAGATCAATACCATATCCTCCTCGTACCATCAACTTCTCAAATTCGCAATGGGGAAGGGCATTATTTACATCCGAGGTGATCAACAAGCTGGGCGATCTTGTGAAGCCACCACAGCCAAGACAGATCATCGGGTAGATCTCACTCTGTTGAAGCGTACAAGAGAAGAAGATGGCCCTTCCTCGAGCTAGCAACTAAAGAAGCCCCCACTGGCAGAACCTCCGGTTGTCAAGTGGGAGTCTTCCCCTTCAATTGAAGAGATCACCCAAGTAAATATTGGCAGCGGTGATCTCCTTCGAGAGACATTCATTGGTACCAGTCTCAGCGACGCAGAAGCGCGAGACATGGTATCCTTCCTTCAATCCAACATGGACATCTTCGCTTGGTGTTTTGAAGATATGCCCAGGATCAATCCGGACGATGCGTGCCATCGACTCGCCATCAAAGAAGGAGCAAAACCTATCAAACAAAAGCTCCGGACGATTCGCCTAGAGCGCTCGACGGTTGTTCAAGAGGAGATCACCAAGTTACTCGTGGCAGGCTTCATCCGTGAAGTAGAGTACCTAACTTGGATCTCCAACATCATCGCAGTTCCTAAGAAGAATGAAAAGATCAGGGTCTGCATCGACTTCACAAATCTCAACCAAGCTTGCCCTAAAGACCCATTCCCCATGCCAATAATAGATAGACTCATCGACGCCACTGCTGGGCATAAGCTTCTGTCGTTTATGGATGAATACTCTGGATATAATCAAATTCCTCTACATCTCGACGATCAAAAGAAGACCTGCTTCGTGACAGACAGAGACCTCTACTACTACAATGTTATACCTTTCGGCCTCAAGAATACTGGATCTACTTATCAGAGGTTAGTCACGAAGATGTTCGAAGAGCAAATCAGCCGTAATGTCGAAGTCTATATCGACGATCTCCTTACCAAGTGCCTCAATCATGGGAATTATCTCTCCGATCTGGCAGAAACATTCCAAGTCCTCCAAAAGTACCGCATGAAGCTCAATTTAGCCAAATATGCCTTCGGAGTTCAATCGGGAAAATTTCTAGGTCACTTGGTGACTAGGAGAGGCATTGAAGTGAACCTCGATCAATTTCGAGCAATTATTGAGATGCCATCGCCCTCCAATCAGAAAGAAGTTCAATGCCTCACAGGAAGATTAGCTGCTCTTAACCGGTTTATCTCTAAGTCTTCCGACAAGTGCAAGCCACTCTTCGACAAGTTATGAAAGGTAGACACCTTCGGATGGAATCCAACTTCCGAGCAAGCCTTCCAAAGCGTCAAATACTATCTCGCCCGAGCTCCTATCCTAACGGCTCCATTGCCAAAAGAAGACCTCTGGCTCTACCTCGCTATCACCGATCAAGTCATTAGCGCAGTTCTGGTCAGCAGAAGAGAAGGCATTGAGCGCCTCGTTTACTACATCAGTCATACCCTTCTTTCGGTAGAAACTCGCTACTTGAAAATAGAAAAAGTCACGTTGGGCATACGGTATCGAGAAAACTCCGACCTTACTTTGTTTCCCATCCGATTACGGTCGTCTCAGAGCATCCACTTAAAGACATCCTTGACAAGACAAGACGAGCTGGTCTAAGTAGGTGATCAAGATGAGCTCCCTCGGCATCTAGTTCGAACCTCGAGTTTCCGTCAAGGGGCAAGCAATTGCGGACTTTCTTGTCGATTTCCCCATTGAGGATCCCATCACTCTAGAGAATGATGTCAAGATGCACCTCGACAATGGTGCAGAACCTCCCCTCAATTTCGGTCCAGAGACCATCAATCCGAACCCTGAGGTTCCCACTACTTTGTCAACTAGATGGAAGCTCTATACTGACGGAGCCTCAAGCGCTATCGGTTCGGGATTTGGGATAGTCTTGATATCCCCCAAGCTTGATCATCTCCAAAAAGCCACTCTTCTCAGATTTAATGCTACTAACAATGAAGCCGAGTACGAAGCACTCATTTCTGGACTGGAGATGGCCAAAACTCTGGGGGTGGACCGTCTCCAGTTTATAGCAACTCCCAGCTAATAATCAGACAGATCAACGGAGTCTGCAAAGTGCGAGGAGAGTTGATGCAACACTATCTAGCTTTAGTGCAACAACACAAGCAACGATTCCTGGATATTGAATTCGTGCAAATTCCAAGAGCCAAAAATCGAGAAGCCAATGCTCTAGCCAATGTTCACTCTTACCTTGGCAGATGTACCAACAGATTGGAGATAGTTACTATTCGGCTTCTTCAAACTAGGCAAAATATTGGAAGATCTTATCCAAGCTAGGGCGCTTCGAAGAAAGCTTTTATTCTATAGCCTCCGAGAGGAAGATCTCTACTTCAAATCATATAGAGGTACACTTCTCAAATGTGTTGGCCCTGGGCAAACAGAAGAGATTCTAGCCGAAATCCATTCTGGAGCTTGTGGCAATCACTTTGGCGGAAGATCCCTCGAAGCCAAAGTCAAACTTCAAGGCTATTACTGGTCAACTATGGCGAAAGACGCAAGTTGGTTCGTTCAAAAATGCGATCCTTGCCAAAGACACGCCCGAGCGATCCATCTCCCGACAGACGAACTACATCCCTTGACAAGTCCCTGGCCTTTCCATCAGCGGGGGTTAGACTTCCTAGGTCCATTTCCTCCATCGCCAAGCAGGAAAAAGTACTTATTGTTGGCCACCGACTACTTCACCAAGTGGGTTGAGGTTGTGTCACTCTTCCAAGAAACAGACGACGAGGTTATCAAATTCATTAGACACAATATCTTCTCCAGATTTGGTATACCTCAAGTACTTATCGCTGACAATGAAACTTAATTCAATTCAGATAAATTTTAGGAGTTCTGTTTGAACTATGGAATCAAGCTTTTATACTCCACTCCGAGGTATCCACAATGCAACGGACAAGCCGAAGCTTCAAACAGAGCAATCCTCGGTCTACTCTAAAAGAAGTTGGGAGACAAGAAGGGGTTATGGGAGAAAGTCCTACCAGAGGTTCTATGGGGCTATCGGACCACTCCTTGATGATCGACTGGATTTTCACCCTTCTGCCTAACTTATGGGTCAAAAGTAATTCTTCCAACCGAGACTCTATCTCCGACTTTGAAGACTAAGGCGATCGAAGAAGGAATAAACAATAAGCTCCGTATCAATGACCTTGACTTCTCAGAAAAACTGTGTAATCAGGCAGCTGTCCGAGTCGCCAACTATCAACAGAAGATCAAGCAGGCCTACAATTGAAAAGTTAAAAGAAGACAGTTCCACATTGGAGATCTAGTCCTCAGAGTGGTCTTCTCTAACACAAGGGAACACGGCAGTGAAAAACTAGCTCCTAATTGGGAAGGACCTTATATCATCGAATCAGTTAAAGGCAAAAAATCCTATCACTTAATCTCGCCAGAAGGAAATAGGCCACCAAGAGCGTGGAATGTCAAGTATCTCAAAATATTCTATCCCTGATATAAAATATGTACCGAATGAATATTTGTTTTGATTTCAATCTTGTCCATTTCAATTTTATAAGCTTACATAATAACACATAGTTTAGGTATTATGAGACAGCATAACACTTAACTGACAAATCGACTAATAGTTTGGGTATTTGTATTGCGACACAACCCCTTACAAGCAGAAACACATAGTTTAGATGTTGTGAGACATCACAACACTTAACTGACAAATCGACTAATGGTTTGGGTGTTTGTGTTGCGACACAATCCCTTACAGGCAGAAATAAATAGTTTAAACATTGTGAGACAGCACAACTTTTAAGTGGCAGATCGATTAATAGTTTAGGTGTTTGTGTTGTGACATGACCCCTTACAGGCAGAAACGAATAGTTTAACATTACGAGGCATCACAACTTTAAGCTGGCATATACTCTTTCGATCATTAAATACAAGTTAATAAACATTTCATTCAAAACGTTTCACATAAAAGAGATATTTAATTTTATACGTCAAAAACAAGTTTTCTATTATTCAAATTGAACAGATACAAGGAGAGTACATCAAGGCTTTGCTACACTCTGTGCCCGTGACCTGTCTCCTTTGGATCCTCCACGAGCCTTGCTCGCAGCAGATGCCTTCGAAGACTGGGTGCCGCCATCGTGAGCCAGCCTGAGTGCTTCCATCGTCTTTTCTGCCATCGACCTATAGCTAGCCAAGTCAACGTTGAGCTGTTCGATTTCCAGCGCGTAGGCGGTCTCCTTTGCAGCGAGCTCTGCCCTCAGCTGCTTTATTTCCTCGAGACGCTGGTAGGAAGTATTCTCTACCCTAAAGAATCTGTTCCTAATGTCTTGGAGCTCCTTATCCAGGCTCGCGTACGAAGCCTCCAAGTTCTACTTCAAGTATTCCTTGTTGCGAGCAGACTGCTAACTCGAGGATAATGCCGCAGCTAGCTTCTCCCGCTCGTCGTTAGCCTCCTCCAAGAGGGCATTCAATCGTAAGATCTCGGTAGAAGCCTCCCGCTCACCGGCCTTTTTGAATAATCAGTCGTTCAATTTCAGCACGGCAAACATCTGCATGACAACAAGAACAAGTTAGAAATATCGGATGGAAGTACTACAACTTAAGGTAAAGTTGAAGCTACTCACAATCACTTCCAGCCTGGTAGAGGCTTCTTCGAGGGTAGCATCGGGAAGATTGCAAAACTTCCTCAACACCCCCATTGGGTGGTTGATGTCAACCTCACCCAACTCTCGCAGCACCGGCTGCGGACTGCCAGGAGCACCTGCAAACAAGAAATTCAAGTATTAAGACATATCCAATATTCAATCCAAAGAAGAGGAAGCTAAGGGTTGGAGCTTACTCTTGCCGATAGGGCCTCTGTGAAGGGGTTGAGTTGGCCCCTTCCTCGATCAATTCCTTTCCCCTTGGGGGTAGGAGTCTTCGCAGTAGGGACCGAGATCGGGGCCTGCTCGGGCACCTGCTTCTCCTACCCCTCGTCTCCCTTTGGTTCGGAAGGAGGGACTTCGGGAGGAGATGAATCTTCCCCCTCGCCATGTATTTCTTCAGCCCCCTAGAGGAGGGCTGACATCAGGGCGGCGACTTCTGCTGCCGCCTTGGCCGCGTCATCTCGTGGCGCCAGCCTTGGCTTATCAGCTTCCGCCCCTCCACTCGCGGAAGCCTGCCCTTCGAGGCCCAACCTTTCCAGAGGCCTTCGGGCGGCACCTGCATGATCGACGTCGGGTCATAGACCACGTCGCTCCCTGAATACTTGACCCTAATGCGCGCGGGACGCTTAAGGGTCTCAAAGTGATAGACGAGCGGCACCTTCTTGCCATTGTCCATCGTATCAATGCCATCCTCCATTCGACGAGCCTTAGCCTCGTCGATAGGAGGGACTTGGGCAGCTCCAGGCGGGGTGGGGGGCACGTCTTCCCGACCTCTAGCCCCCTCTTCTTCCCCTTCTCCTTCTCCTTCTTCTTCCTCACACCCTTTCTCCTCTTCATCCTCATCCTCCTCTTCTTCCCCACCTTCTTCTTCCTCACTCTCCTCCCCTCCTTCTTCTTCGCCTCTTTGTTCTTCTTCTTCACTCTTCTTTTCCTCCTCTTTCTTCACCACCTTCTCTTCCTTTGCCACCCTCCTCTTCTTGACCTAGCCTTGCCTGGTCACGACCAGTTTCTCCTCGCTGGGCACGATACGCTTTCTCTTGCCATATTTTTTCTTCTCGACCCGCACAAATCGCACAATCCTGCTGGTATCGAGGTCCCCCTCATAATCAAAATACAAAGTGTCATTATCTTCGTACCTCATCGGTAGGCGATGCATCAGATTGGCGTTGCAGTAGCAGACTGGGTAGTTCGTAAAATGCTTCCATGACCTTGTCCCGTATGTCAGCTCCAGGAACAAGTTGTCGAACGCTCCAACCCGATCGGAGGACCAACACAGATCACCTCCCGGCCCGTACCTATCGACCGTCTTGTGGACTTGGTTACGAGGAGTCTCAGGCATAGAGAAGGGAGTCCACGTCCCTGAGACGGAGATGTGCCAGTCCGTGTAGAGCTTGTCGGAAGGGACCGTGTCGGTGATGGGGCGAAGGGCATAAACGCCGTGCAGGTTAAAGAAGGGGCTATCTTTCCTCGAAACCCACTTGTAGTGGTAGAAGAAATACCCCAACTCGATCCGGGCTTGCTCGCCTTCGGGGATGCTGGAGTAGCAGGCTCTAAGCTCCTTTTGGTGATCAGACTCCACTCGGCAGAAAGCTTAGATGATCCTCCACGCATTTTCAATCAGCTGTCCGGGGCAAAGCCCAGACGTGTTCAGCAGTCGTGCCGTAAACGGCAGAAGGGGCAGACACAGCCCACAGTTGAGCTGCCCGATCGTGTCCATAATTTTCTCCTTGCTGGCCACCTCCGTGTAGACAGATCGGTTGTCGATGCCAAAAGCAGCTTGCACTCTGGCGAGGGTTGGGCGAAGGACGTCTTCAGTGAAGAACTCAAGCAACTTCTCCCATTTTGCCCTCTTTACATCAGTGATCTTCTTACTGATGCCATACTCGAAGACAGATTCCTCGGACAACGGCTTCAGTGGCCCCAGAACAAACTCAGCTTTGGGGATATGCTCCGGATTTGAGGGCGCGGAGGCAAATCCCACACCAAGATACCACTTCCCAAGGACGTCGAGGCTGCCCCCTTGCCTTTGCCCATAATCTTAGGCGACGACGGCTCAACAGTGGCTTTTCCTTCTTTGACGGCCTCATCTTCAGAGGAACGATATTCTTGATGCAGCTTGCAGATGTCATCGCAGTCGAACGGAAGAACGAGAGAAACAGAAAGCAAGAACTCGGGAGCAAAAGCAGAGAACTCATAAAATTTTTGACAGCGCGAGTAAAAAATGAACTATGGGACGGGATTTATAAGACCCAAAAATTTTGGCAGGAAAACCTATGTGACACGTGGCGCCACCATATTGGCCAAAGACGAAGCGTCTGACCAGACAAAACGTCGAACCGGACGAAACATCGGGCCAGAAGAAACGTCGGACCAGACGAAACGTCAACCAGGTGAAGCAATGGGAAAGACGAAACGCCACCAAGAGACCTCACCTAGATCGACAGGCAGACGATCGGGTGATTTTCCAAATGATCATGCAAAAAAAGTAGTTTTTTGCCCGATCGCCCCAATCTCCACTGGTTGAAATTGACCGATTGGACAATTTTGACCGATGGTCCAAAAGACTTCACCCAGATCGACAGGCAGACGATTGGGCGATTTTTCAAAGGATCGGGCAAAAAACATGGTTTGTTGCCCGATCGCCCCAAGCTCCACCGGTTGAAATTGATCAATCGGACAATTTGACCGATCAAACAATTTTGACCGATGGCCCACAAGACTTCGCCCAGATCGACAGGCAGACGATCGGGCGATTTTCTAAAGGATCGGACAAAATACATGGTTTTTTGCTCGATCACCCCAAGCTCCACCGGTTGAAATTGACCGATTGGACAATTTTGATCGATGGCCCAAAAGACTTCGCCCGAATCGATAGGCAGACGATCGGGATCGATCGGACAATTTTGACCGATGGTATAAAATACTTTGCCCAGATCGACCGACAGACGATCAGGCGATTTTCCAAAGGATCGGGCAAAAAACCTGGTTTTTTGCCTGATCGCCCCAAGCTCCACCGGTTGAAATTGACCGATCGGACAAATTTGACCGATCAGACAAATTTGACCGATGGCATAAAAGACTTTGCCCAGATCAACTAACAGACGATTGGGCGATTTTCCAAAGGATCGGGCAAAAAACGTGGTTTTTTGCCCGATTGCCTCAAGTTCCACCGGTTGAAATTGACCGATCGAACAAATTTGACCGATCGGACAATTTTGACCGATCAGACAATTTTGACCGATGGCATAAAGGACTTTGCCCAAATCGATCGACAGACGATCCAGCGATTTTTCAAAGGATCGGGCAAAAAACGTGGTTTTTTGCCCGATCGCCCCAAGCGCCACCGGTTGAAATATATCAATCGGACAAATTTGACTGATTGGATAATTTTGACCGATGGCATAAAAGACTTCGTCCAGATCAACCGACAGACGATCGGGCAATTTTTCAAAGGATCGGGCAAAAAATGTGATTTTTTGCCCGATCGTCCCAAGCTCCATCGGTTGAAATTGACCGATCAGACAAATTTGACCAATCGGATAATTTTGACCGATGGCATAAAAGACTGCCCAGATCGACAGGCAGACGATCAGACAATTTTTCAAAGGATCGGACAAAAAATGTGGTTTTTTGCTAGATCTCCCCAAGCTCCATCGGTTGAAATTGACCGATCGGACACCTAGAAGACTTCACCCAATAGACAGGCAGACGATCGGGTGATTTTCCAAAGGATCGAGCAAAAAACGTGGTTTTTTGCCCGATCTCCCCAAGCTCCACCAGTTGAAATTGACCGATCGGACAATTTTGACCGATAGCCCTAGAGACTTTGTCCGATCGACAGGTAGACGATCGGGTGATTTTCTAAAGGATCGGGCAAAAAATATACTTTTTTGCTCGATCGCCTCAAGCTCCACCGGTTGAAATTGACCGATCGGACAATTTTGACCGATGGCCCTAAAGACTTTGCCCGATCAACAAGCAAACGATCGGGCGATTTTTCAAATGATCGGGCAAAAAACGTACTTGTTTGCCCGATCACCTCAAGCTCCATCGGTTGAAATTGACCGATCGAACAACTTTGGCCAATCGGCCAAATTTGATCGATCGGCCAAATTTGACCGATCGGATGAATTTGTCCGATCGGACAAGTTGGTCGCCAATATCTATCATCCATCATTTCTTAAACAAGAACTCTATGACGCCAACTCTTGATAGGGGTTTGAATTTTGCACCTGGGTTTCAACTCATCTAGATCAGCCTCTAGTTAACTTTGAGCGGGTAACTGTGGGTGCAAATTTTTGCCAACGCCCCACGATAGGACCTGTGGGGGAGGATTTTGACCATCGTACGTGACCCTCCTCCAACAGTCGATTGAAGGTTTGACCCTTTGGGATGTGGCACGCTTCGAAGCACTGAGTTGTGACTTACTGGGCAGTCACACAAGCATTGTAGAGTAGAAAAATAGAGGAAAAGATGACACAGGATATGGTGACGAAGTTCAGCCGAAGCCTACGTCTCCGTGCGATAAGGCGTAACCTTTGAATCCACTATCTCTGAGTAAACAATAGAGCTACTCTCGACAGGCCGATGAGTGTTTCTTACAAGTAAGCAGACGATGGAAAAGGAGTCTGAAAACCAGATAACTCAGGGAGCTCTGGAAAACAGAAAGTGGGTTTCTGGTCTGGAATTTCGGATTTGGAATCATTTACAGGGTTTACTATTTATATGGGCTTAGTTTATCTAGGGAATATTCCAAGAATATTCTCAAGAATATCCGGGGTTTGGTAAATACTCGGGGGGATTTACCAGACCGTAGATAGTACAAGTGGGGCCTAGGCAGGACTGCGGGTCCCACCGTCGTACTCGTGGGCCCCAGGCAGGGCTGCGGGTCCTACCGTTGGATCGTGGGCCCCAGACAGGGCTGCAAGTCCTACCGTTGGACTCGTGGACCCCAAACTGAGTTGTGGGTCCCACCATTGGGCATTAGCCATATTTTGCACCCACAGGACCCACCAGCCTTGCCTGGGGGTCCACAAGGCGATAACAAGTCACACCAGCCCTACTTGGGGGTCTACAAGGTGACAACGGGACCTACCAGCCCTACCTGGGGGTCCACGAGGTGACGACGGGACCCACTAGCCCTGCTTGGGGGTCCACGAGGCAACAGCGGGACCCACTGGTCCCCCGCCGAAACCCAGACAAAGGCGGCAGAAACCGCCTTTTACCCCAGTTTCCTTACCAAAAAAACTCTATAAATAGCAGACTCGACGAATATAATAGATTGAATCTCTGATTTTTGAATCAGACTTTCAAAAACCTAGAGCTCTGACATCCTGACCCCTCGATCTACTTTTCGAAGAGATCAGTGACACTCGGTCTGTCGAGGTCACTTTCAGAAAAGTGTTAGTGAATTCAGGTTACACCTTACAGCACAGAGACGTAGGCTTCGGCTGAACTCCGAGATCACATCTCATGTTAGTAGTCTTTCGATATTCAGAAGTTTAATTCGAAGACATCGACCTCCAAACCTGTATACTAGACATACGTTCGATCAGACATTCGATTCGACTCGATTGACTGGTTGGGCGGAGTCGTCGGGTCGGCATGGAGATCATCCCCTATACCTATCACTTTAGGTAATATGTCCTTGACCTTAAGGAACCATGCCCACTAAGCTAAATAGTTATGCGGTGCTTTGATGTGGCAACATGTGCGAACCTACCATAATCCAATACCACGATATCTTGGGTTACCCAACTGGCATTGGAGTACTGGAATGCAACTCATACAGGCTATCCGATGTCCAGAGATGAATGAATGCGTTCGAAGAGTCATACTATCCATATATTAAACCCAGGCCTGGTGGTCATAGATAAACTTGTGTGCACCTTAACAAATAAAGAAGGTGGAAGCACCCGGTCATATACTTGCCCAACCGGTTGCGCACCTCGCCCCGGCTGTGCACTTGCGCACTTCTCTATGCCCCGGTCGCGCACTTCACTTTGCTGCGCCCAGCCGCACACTTCATCTTGCTACGCCCAACTGCGCACTTCGCTGCGCCCTGGTCATGCACTTTACTTTGCCCTTCCGGCTGCACACTTTGCTGCACCTCGGTCGCGCACTTTGCTGCGCCACGGCCGCGCACTTCACCTTGCTGCGCCCGACCACACACTTCACTGCACCTTGGCCGTGCACTTCACTTCACTGCGCCCGGCTCATGCTTCACCTCGCTACGCTCAACCGCGCACTTTGCTGAGCCCCGACCAGGCACTTTACTTCGCCCTCCCGACCACGCACTTCGCCCGCCCGGCCGCGCATCTCGCTGTGCCCGATCACGCACTTCGCTGCTCCCCGACTATGTGCTGCCCCTCACCGCCTGGTAAGTATTGTTCTGGCATCCTGTGGTTATCCTCCTTGCACCTTCTTTATATGTTAAGTTACACACAATACCCCCTATCGATCGGTCGTCTCATGGTCCGGCCAATCGAGACTATTGCTCGCACTCGCACAATTTGCCAATTCTAAGCATTTAACCAATTTTCTCTTGCGCGCGCAACACTTTAACCGACCAGCCATTCTCACCATTGAGTCTTGCGAGCTAATCACTCATTAGTGCTTGAGCATTTTCAATGGTCGATCGAACTCCTCGCTGAATATTTTAACTGGTCGGCCTTCAGTGTGTGTTTCACCTTCCTAGTACTTTTCTCTGGCCGGTCATACTCCTTGTTGAGTTGTCGATCGGTCGGTCTTTCCTACTGGAACTTTACTCTTATCGAGGGGTAGAACTCATTTTGGAGTGTTATATACCCAGTCAGCTTTGAAAACTCACCCTTATTCCGCAAATGGGGCCGGTGGCTCTCAGAAGAGACTTTTGCTAGACCCAACTCGCGGGGGGTCAAGTGCTCCTGAAGAAGACTTTTGTGTTTCACTTTTCACGCATCTTCACTGATCGGTCGTACTCCTTGTTGAGTCTTTTGACCAGTCAGTCTTTACTGCGGATTGGTCTTTAGTGTTTCACCTTTCACACATCTTCACTGACCAGTCTTACTCCTTGTTGAGTCTTTCGACTAGTTAGTCTTTACTGCGGATTTATCTTTACTCAATAAGGAGTGTTTCACCCTTGGCATTTTCACCAACCGGTCATACTCTCTTTTGAGTCTTTAGACCGATTGGTCTTTACCGCCCCTTGGTCTAGCTTTGCTCCCGCCGAGCAATAGAATCCACTTTAGGGTGTTATATATCGCCCGGACTTTTTATCTGTAGGTCATATTTTCTCTTGAGTCTGTCGACTAGTTGGCGTTTAAGATTTACCCCCACTCCGAGAGGTGGAAGTATCGGCCGATCATACTCAATATTGAGTTTTTTGACCGATCGGGCTTTTACTCAACCGATTCTTAACTTTATTCGACCGGGTCTTCTTAGGGGAGGATTTTTGGCTTGACCCAACTCGTGGGGGGTCAAGGGCTCCCAGAGGAGGCTTTTAGCTTGAGGGTGGACAATTCTACCCGAGGTAGGTCTTCTCGATCCTTCGCCACCCCCAGCCAACTCACATTGCTAGGGGTCTTCTTTGTAGAAGATATGGGACAATGAATTTTTGCATAGAGTCTTCATTGATAAAACGAGAACTTAAAACCTTCCATTAAAAGCTTCTAGTCATTACATTATTAGGCTTGGGAGACTACAAGCAGTAGTGATCAGTTGGTGGAGGGGGTGCCTTCTTGTGCCTCATCGACAGGCTCGTAGGCCATTGGTCGGGGATAGTCAATGAACTAGTCGAGATAACCTGCTTCAATGAGGTCCTCGATATGATTCTGCAATGTCCGGTATTGCACGTGGTATGTCCGTGCTCCATGTGGTTGTCGCAGTAGCAAGACAGGTCTCGTGAGCCCCTCTCTGCTGGACAGATCGGTGGTGCCGTATGAAAGTACTGCTCTTCCTTGATGATCTCGAAGACCTCGTTAATTGGCATGTTCAGCACCGTGAAGTCTCAGTTCCATGGAGTGTAGGGTGTATTGTCACCATCATCCCGCTTTTGGTGCTTTGCATCGTGCTGCGTTGACTCTCCTGACTGAGTTTTCATATTTCTTACAGCTGCTAGTCGATTAAAGGCAGATTGTTGGTCACTTACATCTTTAATCTTCCGCTTTTGTTCGACATCTTCGATCTTGATGTATTTCTCCACCCTCCGGAACAGGCCGTCGATCATTTCGGGCGGTCGCTTGATGAGTGAGGTGCTAACAGATTGGTTAGGCTGTATCGAATTCTTAAAGGCCGCTACCACTATAAGGTCTTGTCCATCAGCATCTACCAAGCTCAGGTATTTAGTCCTGAACCTATGGTAGAATTGTCTTAAAGTTTCTTTCTAAGTTATGCTCATCCCAAAGAGCGACTCCAAGGTCTTTCGCTCCCGTCAGTTGCAGCGGTACTAGTTGATAAACCGCGTGCTTAGCTCTCTGAAAGAGAAAATTGATGAAGGCCTGAGTTTGTGGAACCACTCAAGTGGTGTTCCCGATAACCTATTAGCGAATATGCGACAAAGGATGTAATCTTCTTCATGGGAGACCAGGGCATCCCGGAAAGCAATCACATGATCGACAGGGTTCTTAATCCCCTCAAACTTCGGTAGGTGGGACCAGGGCACTCCTCCCCCCTTTCTCTCCTTTCGTGCACGGCAGACCACCAGGTTAGGGGGGGGGGGGGATCCCCCCTTTCTCTTCCTTCGCGCGTGACCGACCCCTAACGAAAAGGAGGGGCAGCCCCCCTTTTCCTCTTTGTGCGCAGTCGACCTCCATCCAAATGGAGGGGCAGTCCCCCTCTTTCTTCTCTTCGTGCGTGGCCAACCCCCAGCAAAAAAGAGGGGCGCTCATCCCCTCTCTCTTTCATGCGCGGCCGACCCGCGACGAGATTGACAGCTCTGGTTCCTTCGGGGGTCGCTTGCCTCCCCAGGGGGTGAAGTGTGTGATCGGTCCGCGATGAAGTGTGCAGCCGGCCCGCAACAAGGTTGACAACCACCTTCTGGTCGGACCATCAAGGTACACAATGGGTCTCCTCTATAAAGGGCATAATTGTCCATGTTTATAAGAGGGAGGCAGCCATCTGTAGAGATAAGGCTTAGGGAATTTCATCCCCCCCCTCTCTCTCCCTAGATATGTATGGTTGGCCACATCCCTTAGGGGTTTGACTTGGTCAAACCCTAAAGGGGGTCAGCCCTATATATGGAAAGAAAGAAAGGAGGCATGCCCAATGAGAGCCTCTGCCCAAACCATAGCCGCCCCTCTTATGCTCTCCCTCTCTCTTGTGGTTTTAACCATAGAAAAAGAGAAAGAAGAAGGAGAAAGGAAGATAATGAAGGAAAGAGAAGAAGAAGAAGAGAAGAGAGAAGAAAAGATCCTCTGGCGTAGGGCTACGCAGCCTTATTCATTGCAAACCGATCGGTGGTGGGCTCGTTGGCTTTGTAACTAGTGGTGAGCCATCGAGGGTTCCTCCCTTTGTGAAAGATTCGGTGTCATTCGATAGTCTTTCTTATTCCTCGACGTGGAGGTTATTATCTCCAACGCTTCGTCAAGAGACAACATCGATAATTTATGTTACCTAGATTTTGGCAGACCAGTAGTTAGTCCAAAAATTATTTCCGGAGCAACAGATCTCGGATCAAGGTGATTCTACTTTGAGGAGTTTCGTATTGACGATCCTAGCATCCAGTAAAATTTTTATGGCAATCAGAGCTACGAAGAAAAACTGACGATGATTTTACTAGACGACTTTCTGCAAGGAATCCTCAAAATTTATTCTCTTTGGGTAAAAGACCTGATCAAGGTATGACGATTAGAACCCTTAACAACAGCCTTTAATTCTAGTTAGTCTTCATAGATCTTAGATCATATATTGGTTGTAGGGGTTCGGGCTTTTCCGCGTGCGTATAGAGTAGGTTGTTATAAATCTAAACGGGAACACATATTATTAATTCATGTGTCTAATTGATGATAGCTTCCGCTGCGAGACTCCGTACTTTCCAACAGTTGTCTACATACAGCCTTCTCCTGGCCTGCGCACTTTGAACCGTGGATCTCTCTTAATAGAAACTTTTGCGGGAACTATAATTAATGGAATGTTATTAAATGGACCTAACGCAAATCCCATTAAAGTTAAACCTTAGTTTGTTTGATTGCCAACTTTCCATTGCCAACCTTACGTGGCACCTAGTCACAATAGTATGTTTGCCTGTCGGTCGACGTTGAGTGTGATGCTCGAGCGTATAATTTTGCTCAATCCAAAAAACAAACACATACAATTTTTTTTTTTTTTTGCATTATATAGAACGATCATATGGTCACTCATCTTAATTTCACCTATTTCCTATTGGAAAAGATGAAGTAAAAAACATAGGGATCTGTGTCTGCCGCTCCGCTATCCTCAGTGCAAGTATCATCCGTGTACCACTTTATGTTTGCCTCTAGGCCATCGGATCACTATGGCTTTGCTACTGTCACCTACGTACTCATCCCAATTCACAACCTTTCTTGATACCTTTCATTTTGACCAAGAGCCCTAGTCTTATCAAGAGGCCTCCCAGTCCCCTCAATGTTGATAAGCCATGGCGGAGGAGTTCCATTGCTTTGAGTAGACTCAAACTTGATACCTCGTCCAATTGTCTCACTTACTAGTACTGAGTCTTTTAGCAACAAATGGATCTACAAGGTCAAGCGGCGACCTGATGGATCCATTGAGCGACACGAGACTTTGTTGTTGGCCCGTGGTTTTACTTAGATGTACATGATAGACCACGCGGAGACCTTCACGCCTGTGGCTAAGATGACTATAGTTTGTGCCCTACTTGCGGTTGGCAAATATTCACCGCTGGCCTCTTCTCCTGATCGACAAGAACAATGCCTCTTTTCACAGTGGCCTTTCAAAGGTCGTCTACATGCAATCTCCTCTCAGCCTATGTACTCTCCCTTAGCACGTTTGTCGTATTCATCGAGCCATTTTCAGGCTCAAGCAAGCCTATAGTACCTGGTTTGAGTGTTTCAAGAGGGCAGTCACCGACACCGATTTTGTTGAGAGCTCACATGAACATTCTGTGTTTGTACGGTCCTCCCCTCATGGTTCGGGTGATTCTTCTGCTGTATGTTGATGACATGATCATCACATGTGATGACACCGCTATGATTACCTCTCTTCAGCAGCACCTCCGACGCTAGTTCTAGATAAAGAACTCAGGTCGCCTTCTCTACTATCTCAGGCTTGAGATCGCTCACAATGAGCAAGGGATTCTAGTATCCCAACAGAAGTACACCCTTAACATCCTCAATCAAGCAACTTTTTTCAATGATCGGTATGTTGTCACTCCAGTACCCCAGTGTCATGGGAAGCTTCAACCTACAGACGGAGAGCCTCTCTCGGACCTTACTTGAAACAGACAAATTGTTGGTCAGTTGATCTATCTTTGCATTAGAAGGTCCAACATTGCCCACATAAACAACATTGTCAGCTAGTTTGTTAGCCCTCCTGCGGATTCTTCGCTAATTTGAGATATCATCACTTGGTTGCTCTTCCCGTTATCGACTTCACCTCTTGGCCTATGTGCGTAGCTAATTTGATGTTGATTGAGATCGGGATTCGACTACTCATCGCTCGACTACTAGCTATTGTTTCTTAGAGACTTTTTTATCGATCTCATGGCATAGCAAAAAGCAGGAGGTTGTTTCTCTCTCCAGTGTTGAGGCAGAGTTTCGAGCAATGCATGTCCTTTATCACTAAGAAGATAATTCACTTGCGGCACCTCCTTGGGGATCTAAGAGTTGAGATTTCTAGGTGTAGAACTTTTTGTTGTGATAACCGGAATGCAATACACTCTGAAGCCCAGTCTATCTCTCCCCCCCTCTGGATAGCAGATCATTGGCTTCTTTATGAAATCGCACCCAACTTCGCCCTTCCAATTCCTACTTAATTAACAAATTCATGGTGCACGATCCACCTTGAGTTTGAGAGAAGGTCGGAAGGTGTTAAAGATACTTGTATGTATTAGGATATACATCATTCCATTGAGTATGGGACTCATATCCACATGCCTATATATTGGGCTTACCCTAATTAGAAGCTAATTTCTTCTCCCCCCAAACTGTGTGTATGTGTGTGTGTGTGTGTGTGTGTGTGAGAGAGAGAGAGAGAGAGAGAGAGAGAGATTTTGTGATATCTACGATACCATTACAACTTTCCTCTCTGAGCAACTAACATGCATTTTGATCCACATACCATGAGATATTTATAAGTTTAACTTCTATGTCCAACACATTGCATACTTTCCTCTGTACCTTGAAACAAAAGAATGTTAAACAAAGAAGGTGCACGGCATTGCGCCAACACAAGATAGACCAAGGATCAAAACCCATCATAAGTGCAAGAGAAATACCTTGAATTTTAATAACGTGCCCCACATGTACAAAGATGAGATGGTGGTCAGCCAGCCAGTCGCTACAAAATGGAAGAAAATATGCCGCAGCACTTATTCAAACCCTTGACCAAAGGCCACAGGTTGGATATGTGTTTTACGGACTGAGTTATCAGTTAGTAAACGAATTGAGCCCCTTGAGCACCAACCTAGCCCGAGCTTGCTCAAAGGATCATAGCTCCTAAATTGGAAGGAATTCAAGAAACCGAAAAAAATTAAATCCAATATTATGACATCACCTACCTGCATGGAGGATTTTAGATACGTTAGTATTTTTTTTAAAAAACAATTATATCCAATCTTTTTGGCAGCTAATGTTTCAAACCAGATCTAGTCGCTAAACCGAAAGGATGACTGGTCCGACCAAATCAGGTACCAACCCATGTGATCGCAATCAGAGTCAGTGACTAACCAGTGTGATGCACGAATGATTGGGGTGCAGAGAGAGAGAGAGAGAGAGAGAGAGAGAGAGAGAGAGAGAGAGAGAGAGAGAGAGAGAGAGAGAGAGAGAGAGAGAGAGAGAGAGAGAGAGAGAGGAGTATAAAACTATAAATGATATGGTGGGATTTCTTGTTTTGAAGATTTATGTTTTTATGATAGGGTTATAATGTATTTATGCTAGTAATATACGTGCCTATCAGCACTCGTCCAGCCATCTTTGGTGGCCACCATGGCGATTTTCAACGACGAAAAAAATTTAAACAATTTTTTTTTTTTGAGGCGGTGACAATATTTAGAGGACGATGACCATTTTTAAGGACGGAAATAATATTCATCAACAATGATAATATTTTAAGGATGTCAATAATATTTCGTTAATACCTTTGACAACATTCATTTATCGTCTCTGGCATCACGGTAGTGGCCGTCTTCGGCGGCCACGACGCCACCTAAAACGAACTGCTCATTCTTATGCATGAGATCAATCCACGACGCCTCTCTCTCTCTCTCTCCGTGTGTGTGTGTGCGCGCGCAACACGATATACAACCATCTAAAAAACACACTGATATACACAGAGTCAGTCAACCATTTTCTTGCAACTAACTTTCTTAGGTTTTTCCTGGATATAAAAATATTATGGATAAATTACACTTTGCACCCTAAATTTTAGCTAAAAACACTTAACCTCCCAGTAGTTTATTTCGTTCTAAATCGCCCCCTAAAGTTTGAAAAGTTTAGCTCACGAACACTAAATCCTCGTTTGGTAATTTTTATCTATTCAAAACTGAATTGATGGGGGCAAAATGTAGTTTTTAAACTACAAGGGGGTTAAGTGTTTTTGAGCTAAACTTCAAGTGGGCAAAGCGTAATTTATCCAAATACTTCACGGACTTTACAGACCCAATCACAGCCATCCCTTACATTCTCTCTCCCCCGTTTCTCTCACGGTGGGTAGTGGCTTTGATGGATATACGGTGAGCTAAACTTCAGCCCCGTTGACCCTTTTCCCGATCCGACCCCTGTCAACGTCCATCATCACCGTAGCTCCGAACTCCGATCCATCTTGCCCCGACCCGGTCCTGCCGCCATATTATTTTAGACCATCATAAATACAAACATGCATTTCACCGTAAAAGAACACCAACTATCCATAAAAAAATTAAAATATATAAAAGTAAAGGGACTGATTTGGAAAAAAGAAAAGCTTCCTGAGGTTAAGTGATCTTGGCCGAAACTTCAGGGGGTAAAATATAATTTACCCTATATTTAATGGGGAAAATTTATTCATACCCCATAAATCTGTAATTAGCCCCCATTTCCAACATACCCCATTTTTCTTTTTCATACCCCATTCCTATCCCAAAAATACCCTTCCCCTTACACCCCACCTTCCAACACATACCCCCTTAAATATTTCCCAATTATATACACTCTTGAATACACCCCACTCTTAAATAAACCCCATGCAGTTGGCTGGTACTTGAAGGCACAAGTAGGGCTGCAACTTGGGCGGGCCAACCTGAACCCAACCCGAGTCCAACCCGAATTTGGGTGTGCTAACCCGAACCCAACCCGAATTATTTCTCCTCTACCATATTGAAGCCGGTCAACCCACTCTGCGCAACCTGGATCAACCTGGCCAATCCGACGGGTTGGGCTTGGGCTAAGGAAGTTCAAAAAGACCTTGGGTGGGTTGGGTTGGGGGTACAAAAGACATTGAGTTAGGGCTTTAGGGTAGGGGTGGCAATGGGTCGGGTCATATCGGGATCGTGTCGTGTCGTGTCCAAAACCCCTAGACCCAGACCCGACCCGTTTAACTAATCGTGTCTAGATCCTAAACCCGTACCCGAGCCGCTAATAAACGGGTAGACCCGGTAAGACCCGTTTACCACCTGGGTCTACTCAGTTGACCCGATCCGACCCAATCCAACTTGACCCGACGTGACCTGAAAGACCCGCTGGTATTATATATTATAGTATCAGATTGCATGTAAACCCGACCGAATCCGACCCGTTGAATACTAAACGGGTCTTCCTGGGTCTACCGTGCCCAGACCCTAAACCCGGACCCGACCCGTTTATTAAACGGGTCCATCGTGTCGACCCGTTTCCTACCCGAACCCGTTTAGCCCTGACCCAGACCCGGTAACTCCGTGTCGGGTCCGAAATTGCCAGTCCTATTTTGGGGTACAAAAGAAAAGGACATTATTGGTATTAAAGGGTTGTTGAGTAAGTTATTGAGAAACGACAGAGAGACGGGAGCTAATTACAGATTTTTGGGGTATGAATAAAATTTGGGAAATTTTATTCATACCCCATAAATATGTAATTAGCCCCCATTTCCAACAAACTTGAACACACCCCATTTTTTTTTTTCATACCCCATTCCTATCCCAAAAATACCCTTCCCCCGTACACCCCACCTTCAATACACCCCAGTTAAATGGCCCGCCCCAAATTGATTATACCCCAATCAAACACATACCCCCTTAAATATACCCCAATTATATGCGCTCTTGAATACACCCCACTCTTAAATAAACCCCATGCAGTTGGCTGCTATTTTTTTTTTTTGAGATCGGCGGGTGTCCCGAAACCTTTCGGGCAATGGCTCACTTCCAGTTGGCTAATACTTGAAGGCACAAGTAAAGCTGCAACTTGGGCGGGCCAACCTAAACCCAACCCGAGTCCAACCCGAACCCAACCCGAATTTGGGCGGGCTAATCCGAGCCCAACCCGAATTATTTCTCCTCGACCCGACAGGACCCGACATGAGGTTAGCGGGTCTGGGTCAAGGCTAAACGGGTTCGGGTCGTAAACGGGTCGACACGATAGACCCGTTTAATAACGGGTCGGGTCCGGGTTTAGGGTCTGGACATGGTAGACCTGGGAAGATCCGTTTAGTATTCAACGGGTCGTGTCGGGTCGGGTCGGGTCTACCAGCAATCCGATACTATAATATATAATACCATTGCGTCTTTCGGCTAATGTCGGGTCAAGTCGGATTGGGTCGGATCGGGTCAACTGAATAGATCCGGGTGGTAAACGGGTCTTACCGGGTCTTATCGTGTCTACTTGTTTATTAGCGAGTCGGGTACGGGTTTAGGATCTAGACACGATTAGTTAAACGGGTCGGGTCCGGGTCTAGGGGTTTTGGACACGACACGAAACTAGACACGACACGAACCCGACAGACTCATTGCCACCCCTAGCTGCAACTTGGGCGGGCCAACCCGAACCCAACCCGACTTTGGGCGGGTTAACCCGAACCCACACCGCACAACCCGGCCAACCGACGGGTTGGGCTTGGGCTAAGTTTAAACAAATATTGGGTTGGGTTGGGGGTACAAAAGACGCTGAGCAGGGACTTTGGGGTTTGGGGTACAAAAAAAAAGGGCATTGTTGGTATTAAAGGATTGTTGAGTAAGTTATTGAGAAACGCTAGGGATACGGGGGCTAATTACAGATTTTTGGGGTATGAATAAAATTTCCCTAAAATTTCCCATTTAATGGCTGCATCATAGGAAACAGAGGCGATCTGATGGGTAAATTACACTTTATCCCCCTGAAGTTTAGTTCAAAAACACTTAAACCCCCTATAGTTGGAAAACTACATTTTACCCCTTCAAGTCAGATAAAAGGGGTATTGTGCTAACATTTCAAACTTAAGGAGGGATTTGGAACAAAATAAACTACAGGGGGTTAAGTTGGTTTGAGCTAAACTTCAGGGGGGCAAAGTATAATTTACTCATTTTTTATGGGAAATTTTATTCATACCCCACAAATCTGTAACTAGCCCATTTTCCACCCGTTTTGTAATAACTTACTCAAAAATTTAAAATATCATTTATACCCTTATCTTACACCCCACATCCAACTAAAACCTAAGGAAAATCTTACTCATACCCCAAAAATCGATAAATACCCCTTATCTCCCATTCGTTTTTTAATAATTTTTTTCAGGATTTTTTAACAACAGCAGCGACGGGACTCACCAAACCCAACCCTCAATTCTCACGAGCAGATTCCTTCATTTGAGATCTAACCCTCTACCAATGGGGAAAAAAGAGAAGTCGGCACCATCGCCGGATGTATTTAAGATTATTGTATGTTCAAGAGGGCATATAATTGGGGTATATTCAAGAGGGTGTGTGTTTAATTGGGGTATAATCAAGGTGGGACATACCATTTAACTGGGGTGTATTCAAGGTGAGGTGTAAGGGGGAATCTACACTGCCTCGCCCCCATCGTGACTCCGCCCCCATCGTGGATCTGCACTGCCCCACCACCATCGTGAATCTACACTGTCGTGCGGCTTCGAGCCCTAAAGCCGTCGTCAGCCTATCAGCAGGAGAGATCCGGCGAGATCTCTCTTCATTGTGCTCAAACCCCTATGGTTGAAGATACCCATCATCTTACTTCAAATTTATGCTTTGCTGCTGCTCATCCTAAGCCATCCGCCGCTGTAGGAGCTGCTCCTAACCTAACCCCCCACTGCCAGACCTAACCAAATCTCCAAAATCTAAGATCTAGAGGCCATGGGATAAACCTTAGACCTAAAAATCCCAAACCTAATCCAAAACCGAACCCCTACATCCCCGCTGCCGCCTTCGCCTCCATCGCTCGCGCCCACCACCTCCAACACTGCTGCTCGTGGCTGCCTCCACCTCCGCCGGACTTGACCATCCTCTGCTATGGTTGATCGAGATAGGAGAGGAGGTGAGGGTGGTATCGAGATTAGAAGAAAGAAAGGATTTATCCTAATGTTGGGTTGGTTAGAGGGGCTGGAGGCTCATTAACTCTTTTTTTTTTGGGTACATAATTAGGCCACACCACCACAGGGCGAACAACACACAGCCACCGAATCCAAACCAGCCAAGCGGAGGGTCCACCTGGCCCACATGTAGTCGCCGCACCAACAAGCAGCAGCGCCACAGAGAGCAAGGAAAGTACCACCTGGCCCATAAGAATTCGCCACACCATCGAGCAGGAGCACAACAAAGAGCAGGGAGTGGGTATCGAACCCGGGCTAGCATGCCTTCGACATATTTCATTTATTTTTTTTCTTTGGAAAGGGACCCGCGGGGTCGGTTCATATATTCAAAGCATAGAGATAATGATCCTCTGACACGGGATGGTACAGAGAGAAGATTCCAAGATTGGAACACTGCATTACAAATTACAAATCACAAATCTTGCAAGATTGCTGCCTCTGAATTGGATTCCCTTTTTTTTTTTGAAATATCAACTTTCCTTCATAATCCATATTAATCCTCTGGCGTGCCTGAATTGGATTCCCTTGAGCAGTAGGATATGGTTGTTGACGATAAATGCTTCTGGATAGCCCGGCAGTCCGAGATGGCAGTAGCTATGTGCCATGGAGGGCCATGACCTGGATTTCCGAAATAGATCTAGCATCCCCAACAATCAGTGTTTTGAAAACCGGACCGGACCGGGCGGTTCAACCGGTTTGGACCGGAACCGGAACATTTTTCGGTTCGGTCTTTGAATAAACTGGTTTGTATGTTAACCCATGAATCAAACCTTGCCATTGAAGAATTTCGTAAATATCTATTAAAAAAAAACATATTTTCATGCAGTTTAAACAGTTGAAACATCTGTTTGAACCGAATTGGACCGAACCGGATGCCTTTTCGGTTCACCTTCCAGTTCGGTATTGAAAACACTGCCAACAATAAGACTACGATCCTGGATGTCTGGAAGCTGAAGATATCTACATACAAAGGGAGATATCTCAAACATTCCCCTAAATGAGCCGGGAATTGGAATTCTCAACTGCGCCCATTCACATGTTCTTTCCATAACATGCATCGTACATTTGATTGGTCCATGAGAAATGAAGTCCCAATCAAACCCCTCGGATTTGTAAATCCCACTGTACGGCACCCATCATCATGGTGGAAGCATGTACCTGTATACAAAAGTAACAAAACAAGATGTTGGAAATTTGCCAATCGCCGGGTACCTTGTGGTTTTGTGGGAAGAACATGGGATGGCCCCATTTCCTGGGAATTCTAATTCCCAGGAAAATAACACAGTCGAGTATATTGGAAAGAAGGTATTATCATCAAAATGACCTGAAAAGAACAGTCGGTTTAAAAAATCCCATGGACCGTAAAACATAACAGTTTATATGAAACAATTGCTGCAACCTATGTTGGCTACACATCATCTGTGGTACATTTAGTATTTCATAGGTGAAGGACATCAATGATTAAAACAAAAACATACTTCTCATAGATTTTCTTCTGTTGCAATGTTAAATTCCCAGGGAAATGAAAGCTCACTTTTTGTGGGAATTCAGTTCTCAACCAGAACCCAAAGACTTATAGATCACCCTGCACTTCCCCCATTCTCATGGTGAAAGCATGTACCTGTATACAAAACCAGATGTTGGAAATTAGCAAATCCCTGGGTACCTCGTGGTTTTGTGGAAAGAATTCTAATTCCCGGCCTAAAAAATTTTCTGGGAATTCTAATTCCCAGGAAAAGAACACAGCCAAATATAATTGGAAAGAAGGAATTATCATCAAAATGACCTGACAAGAACAGTCAGTTTATCCCATTCGACCTTAAACCATAGGTCCATAACAGTTGAGTATATGAAACAATTGGTGCAAACTATGTTGGCTACACCACCTGTGGAACATATGCCATTGTAAGTGTATCAAAAATTCAGATAACTATCAAATGATCTAGTCTTTTATAGGTGGACATCGATGATTAAAAAAAACATACTTCTCATAGATTTTCTTCTGCTACAATGTTAAATTCCCAGGGAAATGAAAGCCCACTTTTTGTTCGATTCCATTTCTCAACCAGAAGCTAAGACTTTTAAATCACCCTGTACATCCCCTTTTCTCATGATGAAAGCATGTACCGAGGTGTGGGAAGATGGTGAAAGCATCCCATATATATATATATATATATAGGGATGATACGGTACGACGTGCAGTGTGCATCCACAGCCATCCGATGCAACCACCCCGTGCGTGCCGAACACGCAGAGGTGCATCGGACGGCAACGGGCGCACACCGCACCATATCATCCGTGTGTGTGTGGGTCTTTTAAGTTGACCCGACCCAACCCGACCCGATCCAACATGACCCGACAAGACCCACTCGTACTACATAATACAATATTATCTTATATACTACAGTATCGGATTGCGGTTAGACCCGACCTGACACAAATCGTTGAATTTTAAACAAGTCTACCATGATTAGACCCTAAACCCGGACTCGACCCATTTATTAAACGGGTTACTCGTGTCGACCCGTTTACGACCCAAACCCAGACCCGCTAATTTTGTGTCGAGTTGGGTCAGGTCTACCATGTCGGGTCCAAAATTGCCAGCCCTACACATGTGTGAGGGACTTTAGACCAAAGTTCTTGTGAACTTTGAACAATGCTCCCAAAGTCCTTATGAACTTGAGTTCATGAACTCAAAAGTCAATGTACTGTAACCGTCACAGAAATGACTAGGGTCCATCACTTTCAAGTTCTCCCAGAAAGTCTCCACAACGACTAACCTCCCCATAAGGCACTCACGCTCATCAGTTGACACATCACAATAGGAGGAGTTTTGGAACAATAATGCACCATAAAAATTGAATTAATGAACCTTACTAGGATGTACCTAGCAAGCATAAAATAATCTTCCGACAAAGATGCTAAGACTATCCAAAAATAAATGAAACAGATCTCTACTATCTTGTCTATAAGCAAATAAATCAAAAAGAATTCAGCGGTACCAACTTACCTGGATTGAAATGCTTGCACTCGAAGTAAGGAATGTGCTTTTGTATTTATTAATTTGAAAAATCCCGCAAATGTGCTACCTGCTACCTGCAGACTCCGTCACTGCAATCAAACTCCTATTAACCATGCATAACCTAACTTCTTTCCTTCAGCTGAACTCAAAAATATTGAGACATCCAATTCTGAAACATCAATAAAATACTCATACTTATAAAGTAAAATAAACAAACATTGAAGTATGATAGGACGTGAGGGAGAAGAAATTGGAAGAGTACCAATGCCACCATGCACCATTATTTTGCAATTAAAGCCATCCATTGCTACATCACAAAATTTTGTATGCACAAGCAAAATTGAAGTTGGCGTCTATAAGAACAATCTGTTATTACATACACGTGATAATGAATTAACTTTTTTTCCCTCTCTAGAACCACATCATCGCTACAAATTGCTACACCTTAGAGATTTAAACGCAAGACCTCATCGGAAGAAACAAGATCTGTTTAAAAAAAAATGGATGGGTGAATGATTTCCTCTAGAAGGCTGCTTCATCTCAAGGGGAATACTCTGCTCTTCCTCTCTGCCAAACGAAACCCACAAATAAATGGAAAAGTATAAAAAAATCAAAAAATGTGTAATCAACCCTGTTTTATCTTCCCAACTTTTGCCAGCCTGCACATAAGTAAAAAAACAAGGAATGAATATTTTATAGAGTACTCATTAAGGTGTCTAGCCATCTTTAAATTATTCTAGACACATGTAGTTATGAATCATCTCGCACCCAGCTAGGGAAGCATTAGACCTATGCTATGACTACGGCCTATCCAGTGGCCCAGTATTGCTTTCAATGGATGTTTCCCATGAGTAGATGATGGCTTTGAAGGAGGTTAGGGTGTAGGGATTCCTAAACCTACTTTCTTTCATTGCACAGTCAAATCCATACATACCAGACTAGTGTGTAAGGATCTCAAGCTTTTGTTGAATGGTGCAGTTCATATACCCACACAAACACCACCCATAAATTAGTAAAATACAAAAGATGCAGTCCAAATTTTCAGTTATATGCAAAAATCAAAATGCATATTGTTCTTAATTTTATGTCTACATTCTAAGTCAAGGACAACAATTATGTGTTGATTCAGCTGCATATTATGCACGTTGAAAGCAACAATAAAGCAGTTTCTATTGTCAGAAATTCCCAAATTGAACCTTACCTTTAGTCACCAGATAAAGCACAAGCTCATTCCATGCATCAGGGACTCCAGGAAGACACCAATGACTGCAATCAAGAATTGATGCAGGGTGGCTCCACGTACCAATGTGGGCATCACTCCGTAACGCCCCCATTGAAGTCACATTGAGAACAGTCACAGGAACTCTCATCTTAGACACCACCTCGGCTATGATGTCCATGAACTCACTCCGGCCATTCCATTTGACCTCGGGCATCGCCTCGGACATGGGCTGTTGGGTTGCTTCGCAGACTTTTTGATTTGAGCCACTGTATCACCATAAAGGCCAATTTCAGTCATCTTATAACAATGTCTGCAATTAGCCATGCATTTTGCACAAACAAAAGGGATAGAAGCACATTTGAGTACAATCGCAGAAATACATGCCCCCCCCTCCTCCACCGCGGCGCGCGCGCGCGCGCACACACACACACACACACACACACACACACACACACACACACACACACACACATATATATATATATATATATATATATATATATATATATATATAGAGAGAGAGAGAGAGAGAGAGGAGCATGACATTGTATGCCCTTGCAAAGAAGGCCTCAATGTATGCTCCTCTATTAACATACATAGAGGTTTCCGAATTTGCTATTTTTTTGTAGATGAGATATCTATGTTAAGGTGATCATCCTCCCAAAAAATCAGCAAGTTCTGAACCTTCTAAGCATTTCAAACGAGTTCTTCCAATTAACGGTTGAAATGGACGGCTGGTAAGGCTTTTAACATTTTGATGGACCTAGATGTTTCAGAATTTGTAGATTTTTTGTGGAAATGTTATCTATAGCAATATGATCACCCTCACAAAAAATCAGCAAACTTTGAAACCTCTAGGTGTATCAAAATGATAGAAGTGGTATCGTCTGTCCATTTCAACCGTTAATTCAATGAACTTATTTGATATGTTTAGAAGTTTCAGAACATGTTGATTTTTTGTGAGAATGATCATTTTAACATAGATATCACATCCACAAAAAATTAGCAAATTCGGAAACCTCTATGTATGTTAATAGAGGTGCATACATTGAAGCCTTCTTTGCATGGGCATACAAAGTCATGATCCCCTCTCTCTCTCTCTCTCTCTCTCTCTCTCTCTCTCTCTCTCTCTCTATATATATATATATATATATATATATATATATATATATATATATATATATATATATATATATATATATATATAAGGTGGGTGGGGGGAAATATAATGTGAGGGAGGGAAGAAGCCTTCTTTGCATGGGCATACAAAGTCATGATCCTCTCTCTCTATATGTATATACATTGAAGCCTTCTTTGCATGGGCATACAAAGTCATGATTCTCTCTCTCTCTCTCTCTCTCTCTCTCTCTCTCTCTCTCTCTCTCTATATATATATATATATATATATATATATATATATATATATATATATATATATATATATATAAGGTGGGTGGGGGGAAATATAATGTGAGGGAGGGAAGAAGAAGACAACTTTTGGAAGATGAGCGTTTTCAGTAGCATTTGGTAACAGCCTAGAAGCACTTTTAAGCAAACACATTTTTCCAAAGAAAACGGTTTTAGCTAAAGCTAAAAATCCTACCTTTTTGAATCGCATTTGCAGTTAGTTAATAACTTCTTTTATAGATTGACTAAATTACCCTCTATTTCTCCCACAAGACCCCCTCATAGGGGCATCATTGACACTTTACAGACCAACATTTGTTTTTCTAAACAGACAAAAAAGTACTTTCCATGACAAATGGCACTTGTGTTGAGACCATTAAGTCTTTCCAAGGTTTTCATATACATAGTCATTGCACAATTTAAGATGGTGGTGAAGTTCTTTGATACGTCTTATAGAATTAAGAAATGTGCACCTGTGATTTATAGAAACTCAAAACACCAAATTACTATTTGGTGTTTGATCATAATATAAACAAATTTCCTTATGATATCCTTCAGTGTAACACCGGATATGTGAGGGAGGCTAATGAGAACATCTTAGACCCTGGTTTGAGGATCGCTTGAACCATAACCAAACCACCGAGCGGATTCGGATTATAGCCAAACTGAAACACCCCCCCTAACCCGAAATATGCATTGCTTTAGATTTGGTTTGTCGATTAGACCAAGTTCTAATCAAGCCAGACTAGGCTACATCAGCCGAATTGGGCCTAAATAGGTTGAATCATATTCTCTATTTTTTTGATTTTTTAAAGTATGGCCGAACTTGAACCTTAATCCTGAACTGGTACGTTTCTTGCCCAACCTGAACACAAATCCGAATTTTCAAACCTTGTCTTGGCCACTAAAGGGAGTGTTAAGACTCGCCACCGACAGAGTTGGAAGTGCTATACAATTCACATGCTTTTAATTTGAAGTACACTCAAGATATGAAAAAAAAAATTTAACCATCCAAGGTTAAAAATATAGCATACCATATTTGTCAACTTCCAAAATGATTGCATAGTATATTGTCATATCATGTTATCTCATACTAGTTTCGAATGATAAGAAAACTTAAGACAATATTCAAAAAAGAAATACAATACTAAAAGTAACCTTATGCTATATGAACGGATGGATTCATTATGAAGAATGCACAACGTTTGAAAATTTAAAGCATCCTATCCATGTATGAACATTTAAAATGTGTTTGGAATGTGATCTGAAATGCCAGAAATGGATTCAAATTTTAGCCCAACCGAACCAAACCACATTTGAACACCACAAAACCAATACAAATATTGTGGTACAAATCTAAGCATTCATCCACCAGGGGTGGTATATGATATTATTTATGTAGCGTCTAATGCTTTATTCCATCGTGTAGTAGCATCACATCATTATAACTTTATAGTAGCTATTGAAGATTGTTAACTATGCTAAGAAGATATATTGCTAGAATACATAAAGAAGGTTCGCGATGGAGTGTGATGCGGTTGGGGTGAAGGCGATTTTCTTGATGTTGATCGGCCTCCTTCTGGGGGGGCGATCCGGGGGATTTAGTGGGGAGTTCATTCCTGCCTCTGGCGGGGTCAACCCGACGTCCCGAGCTTCAGTGGTTGGTGGGGTTGATACTTCATCCCCAAATCGGCTGGTCTCCGACGAAAAATTTAAAGTGATTTCCCATCATCAAAGGAGTTTGGAGATTCCCTGCATCATTCCCCTTCCTGATTATCGGATGTGACTAATCAATGGAAACCTGATCGGTAAGCTTCTTGGTCGTGATGCAACTCTGGAATTTCTGGGATCTACTCTAGCAGCTAAATGAAATCTCTCTCGTTTCTTAGATACCATACCTCTTTCTCATGGTTTTATGACTTTCAAATTCCCCGATGCAACTAATTTGGTTAAGGTGTTAATCATGGGTCCTTGGGTTGTTGCGGGCCAAACCCTAGTGGTGTAACGTTGGCGACCAAGATTTCGGCCAACGATCAACCCTATTTGACATGCTATTGTTTGGATGCAGTTTCCTGATCTCCCATTGGAATTTTGGGAGTGGGATTTGGTACTTTCCATGGTGGCTGCCGCCGGACGACCCATTGAGACTGATGAATATACCTTGAAGAAAAGTCGTATACTCGTGTCTGTGTCAAGATCAATTTGCAAATGTCCCTTACATCAGAGGGATCAAACTCCCTCATTTTTGTAACCCTTCTCCTATGTGGGTATTTGGATTTTATTTTCATTATGGATGCATAGGTCATGCTTCTTAACGTTGTATTGTGTCGACTCCTTCGACTTTGGTTACTTGTCTGACCGACGTATCCACCGCTGCTTCGTCTACCACTCCGGTGGATGGGGTTCCTTCGAAATCTGTGACTGTAACTAGTGATGCATCTGTGATAGTGGGTGGTGATTCTTATAGTTTTGGCCCTTGGATGATTGTTCAACGTCACCGACAGGTCGATCGTGGTGTGGTCTTCTAGCAGTGACTGTGGGCCTGCAGGGTGGATCAAGACATCATCCTCGACATCACAACGACCTTCGTTGGTGGCTCATCTGTCTCTGTCTGGTTTGGTTCCTTTAGCTGATTCTGCTTAGTGCCCCGACCGGGCTCATGTAAACTGGATCTTTGTGGGGCATCTGTTGCCACCCATCATGCTCTTCTTCCTTCGGCAGGTTTACGTGGCTCTCATACTTCCCCCGTCAGATGGGTCCATAGTGCCTTTTAACCGGTAGCTGGCTACTCGTCCAAGCAACCCACCGGGTCCTTTGCATGAGCGACGGGTGGCAATTCAACAGGATCAAGAGACCCACTCCCTGCGATTTGGGTCCCGACTTGCCCCTGCAATGGTCGTGGCTCTGCCACTCTTCCATGCGTTCCCCTGCAACTCACGACTAGTTATTGATTCTTCTTTCCCTACATTCATTGCTCTCCCCAATGGTCAGTCCACTCGAGGGAGGCAGTCAGGGGCGTCAGGGCTATCCTCAAGGGAATGGTGATGAGGGAAGACGTTGGCTTTCTTCCAATGATTCAAGTATGTCTCCTCTTATCTTATTGATGTTCGTTGAACCACCTCTTGATAATGTTGCTTTCTCTTCTAGAATCCTCCTAGAAAACCAAGAAACGCAAAGGTACGAGCCCGAATTGGCCACCGGACATTCACGCGGACACTTTGCCTATGCCCTGATATAACCACCTCTTATCATTCTTTCCTTCATGATTTAGTTGGTTTGGAATTGTCGAGGTATTTATCGGCATGTAGTTCTTAATCATGGCCATCAATTGATCATCGGTATGATGTGTTTATTCTTTTGGAAACCCATGCTTCAGCCTGTTGTGCCTCTCGTTTGGCTCACTTACTAGGACGGTGGGAACATTTTTGTTTACCTACTGCAGGGAGATCTGGTGGGATAATAATGCTATGGTGTGCAGGGGTCCGCTTGATATCTTGTCGTGCACTTGTGATCAAGTATGGTTCCTTTTTTTCAAGGACATTACGGTTATCTATGCTCAAAAATCTTATATTGCTCATCCGTCGTCATAGGATTGTCTTAATGTGATTTCTCAACTTGGTGTCCATTTTCTTCTTGCTGGCGATTTTAATGTTATTATGGATCCTCAAGACAAGCGTGGGAGGGGGGTGCTTACGCCATTTTCTCTTGATATTGATATTTGTGAGTTTAGGAAATTCATATCTTCTCTTGGTCTATGTGATTTGGGCTTTCGTGGCCCCTCTAATTATAGTTACCAAGTCGGAAGTCGGGAAAAAATCAGAAAGGGGAGAAGTCGAAAAAATCAGAAAGAGTCGGGAAAGAGTCGGAAAACAAACGAGAGAATTTTTAAACATATTCATATATAGATATTACAATAGGTCTTTTGAGCAAATACATGACGAGATTAAAACGAGTAAATCAGGATTAAAACGTGAAAATCGTGACTTTTTCAAAAAAATCGAGAAAGAGTCGCATAGGGAACGTTTACTGAATAAGTCGTGTTTTAATCAAGACTTATTAAAAAAATCAAAGTTTTTTGTAACAGAGCCTCTAATACTTAGACAAATAATCAAAGTGGGCACCGACGGATCCTTGAGCGGATTGATCATGTCTTTTGCTCTTCATCCCGGTTTGATTTGTTTCCAGAAGCCAATGGAAGCCTATGTTCAACATCATGCTCGTATAGCGTCTGATCAATGTCCTCTCCCCATCATCCTTACTCCACCTCTTAATGGGGATATCGAACATTCAGTTGGTTGCTATATCTTAGGTGTAACCTATAAGTGATTTAAATGTAAAATATAACTGTGAGTATTATTTGGCTTGTAGGTAACTTGTATGGTGATCAAAACAAGAATAATTGATTATAGATATGGATCCTTGGCTGCAAATTGAATTCTCATATATAGGAAAGAGATTTGGTCAGTTCTTCTGTGTGTGTTTTGAATGGATAAAATATATGATTCAATATGCACAAGTGCACGATCGTCAAGAATGGTGGTGCTAGTGAGTGCGAGTACGTAAATGGATACATGTCATTGTTGCAAGGGTTTTTACTCTCAAGCAGTGGTGAGTACTAGGGGTGGTGATCTTGTGGTGACTTCATGCTTAGGTACTGTCGTAGTTTGCTCCATGTTGCCCCTCCCTCAGTGTCCTCCAGTTGTGCTAGGATGAGGGCCATATCAACTTTTGTTTGTGACTACTGGATAAAAATGATGACCTTTGTCAAAGCAGAAGATTTTTACTGCTAAGTCAACATCATTTTCCTCAGTGCTCTTTTGCTTGGAAGCCACAATGTATCCTTCATGTTACTTGTGATATATTTCATTTTAGCTTCGTGAATGGTTCGACTAACAACGTTGCTATCTTGATTTGTCTACCTAGCTAACATATCGGTACCAAATATGTATGGAACACCTCAAGATTCAGATCGAAGGGGGTCCGGTTTGACTTGATTCTTACGATTCAAATCATGATTCAAAAGATTTTGATAACATTGATTTGTTTTACAAGGGGTTGACTAGACTAGACCCTTTTATGAATGAGACCCCACTTATGGATGAGACCCCACTACTATTGCCCATGATGCTTCACAACAGTGACAATCATTCCATATAGAGATCTCAATGGGTAGGAAGCAGGTTAAATGTAAGGGTAGATACAAGTATCATGCCACTTTGAGTTACTTCGTCAGGATGGAGAAATGAGGTGAGGACATTTCATGTCCTTTTGAATGCAGTAATTGTGCATAAAGGCAGCATCATTCAAAATTGGCTAAATGTGCTCATTTAAGAATGTTCTGTTTTCCCATTAGTTAAACATTGATAGAAGGTAACCCATGGGAAATCATGGGAAACTCCTTTAATACTTATAAAGGAGCAATATCTTATTTTTTAAAGAGGCAAAGGTGATCAATTCCCAATGTAGTGAGACTAAGCCTTAAGAAGTAAGCCTCATAAATTTTCTCTTCTTATGTAAAAAATATTTAAGGTGGGAGAAGTAATGAGAAAAAAGAAACATGTGTTCCGTGTGTGTACTTGGTTACTATACTTTCCCAGGAGGTATATACATACGCTTTGCTTATTTTCTCAATCGATGAAAGGAATTGATGTACCCTTAGATCCTTATCGTGTATTATTGTTTGTGGGATCGAATGCAAAATTCAGATTTGTACACTTTAATCTTTACGCCTTCCAAATCATATTGATACAGAACATCTGGATACATCATATTTTATACATATTTGCATGTAGCACACTCCAATTATGCATAAACTATGAAGCAAATGTATCAAAATATTCAGGATCAAAATGCTGTGAAAGGTGTAAAGTTTAAAGGGTACAGTAAGCAAAATATCTAAGTTTGGCATTCGAGTTCACAAACAATAATATTATGCAATAAGAATCTAAGGGCACATCGATTCCCTTTTCATTGATTGAGAAAATAAGCAAAGCATATGTAAATGCCTCCTGGGAAAAGTATAACATAAGGCTAAAAGTATGTGCCCCGTATAAGCCAGTTGTGTGCTTGATTGAGAAAATAAGCAATGCCTATGTATATGCCTCCTGGAACAAACATACAATATGGTGGAAGGTGTGTGCCTTGTATATGTCTAGTTCTATGCATGTATAACTCACTTAAATAGCCCTATATACTTCCAATATCTAATATTCATTCTTTATTCAGTTTTTGGCCAAAATTCATGGTCTATCAAGCAACTCTGGAATGCTAAAAATTGAGGACATGCTACTTTTTCTTGAACCTCGAATTAGTCAGATCAAACTGTTGGATCGCTTCTCTACTTTCTAAAAGTCAATACCAAAACCAATACAAGTCATTCAGGAAAAAACTGTGGACGTTTCCAGATAGTGCACATAGGCACCATCGTGATATATCATTTCAGTAGAAAGCCAATTTGATGAGCCAAATATAGATTGTCAAGACTATGATATGGTCATCCCGATTGTACTAATATCAAATCTCCTAGTTTCCATAGGCCAAAATTTTGGGAGTGACGTTCAGTAGAGAGTAAACCGGTTCTTACGAATGAAGTGTTAAACAAGCTTATCCTATCCAATCGATGGCCCATTTTTGCATAAGTCATAGTGTGAGTCATAGTGTGCCAATAGCCAAGAACCAAGACTCATGAAGAAGGGAAAGCCAAGATGGATGAGGTGAGATGTCCAAATACCACAAATTAGTCCTACATCGCCTGGAGATAAGGAGATTATGGGCTATAAATATAATTTTCCCTCCCAAACAGATAAGACGCGTTTTAAAACCGTGTGTCACTACGGATCCCGTAAGAACTAGGTAGTTACCGTAGTTAAGTGAGCTTGGGCGAAAGTAGTACTAGGATGGGTAACCTCCTAGGAAGTCCTCGTGTGAACAGGCAAAGCAAACAATATCTTAGTGTTTGGGACGGATGTTACACATAGCCATAATAAAAGAACCTAATGAGCATTCCCTTCGTGTTGCTACTTTGACTTCAACAGGGGAAAAGTAGGATCTTGAACTTTAGCAATTAGAATCATTAGACTGTTACGATCGTTGGTCTACAAGACACACTCGCCGTCTGTCGTATCACTTAAAGAGTCCAAATATGAAGGCATATGAACTGATAGCTAGTGAGGTGAACCTTATGGTCCTTATCGAGCCGTGTAACGAACCAAGAATGACCACTCCCCCACAGTTTGATTTCGTTATTCAAATTATCATTGACATTTCATAAAACAGTTTAATTCACTTGTTTGAAATGTCTTTCGTAATGAGATTACATATAAACCTTCCATTAAGGTTTGTTCCCTGGATATGCACAAGGTATTGTTACTTAGAAATGTATTGCACTTTGAAAAGAGAAAGATAAAAAAAAATAAGGTATTCAATTCAGCAACAGCAGTTTTGGAGGGCCTCCTCCATACAATTGAACTAAAGCTGATTCTTTGACTTACAAGAAGCATTTGGTGAGGGTAGTCTAGACCAGTTCAGAACTAAATTCCTTTTCACCGTATATGTACCAGTAAGTACGGCAGCCAATTCATTTGGACATTTGAAGGCCATATTTCCAGCTTAAAGGCCCAAAGTATATGAAAAACATACCTCCAATGAGTTGGCTCGAAAGTCCGGAAGAATACATGTGTTCTATTTGTGTTGACCATTGTTTCAACCCATGATGCCCAAGTTTCTAAGGCCATCCTGAAGGCAGTAGTTATAGGCATTCCGAGCTTCAGAGATCCTCCAATCTGGAAATAGCAGCCCCTGTGAAGAAATGCATATTAGAAACATCTTCAATGGATACAAAAAAAAACTAGAACATATTCAAATTGTGATGACATAATTAACTGAAAATTTTTGCTGAACATAAAAATATTAGGAGCTCATAAGATGACACAAATATATAGTGTCCTGGAGATGGATCCTAATCCTGAAAAGCCCCTGCAAGTTATGTTGGAGCATTTATTAAACAAATTCAAGTGTGGGCGCCTGAAGCTAGTGATGCATCTTTCAATCCCTAAAGCCAGAGTTAGAGTGGCTTTTAGACAGCAACGTTCATTATCCATTAACCTTGAGCTACGAGCTGCATCCAAAACATCTCGAACAAAGTCAGAAATTTTCTTACCTGGGAAATCTAATACAAAAGTATCCATAAGGCACTTAAAGTACAAATTTTAATACTTTTTTTAATGTTCTTGTAGGTTCTAGATGTTTTTTATTTTATTTTTTCGATTATTCAGAATTTTTACAGTAAGTTAGGATTTGAGTGTAGTTTTGAACCAAAATTGGGTGCATTTGGATTTTTTTTGTTATATGGATAAGTATGGAAAGGGATTTAAATATGGAAGGATTAGGATTAGAATTTGATTACAGCATTAATAATTGATTGGAATATTAAATAAGGAAAACAATTTTGAAAGGACAATAGTCCAGAAGAGAATAGATTTCTTGTGGCTGCCTCTTTGGGGTCCACACCCTTGGGTGTGGGAGGCCACGAAACCCTCTTTTCCCAACGAACAGGCATCTTCTATATTTTTCTCATCTATTTGTAGCCTACTAAAAGCATCGGTTTTAAGGTATAAATAAGAAAAAGAATCCCAATGTTGCATAATAACTGAAGAAAATAGTATTAAAAAGATAAATTTTACTTATGGATATTTTGGAGACCCTTTCTAATTAGATCGGGCCCCTAAGTTTTAGATTTTGAGTCTTAGTTGGGTTAAGATTGATCCTACTTAGGTATATTCAAGGAGGGGACTCCACCCCTTTGTAATAAGTCACCATTCTCGTGATTTCAAGTTAAAAATCCATCCATAGCTGATTTTTAGAAGAATTTTGTGAATCTCTCCATCCCTCCCTCTCTCTCGGATGGACCCTCATTCATCCCCCATTGTTGATCTTGTTCCGCTAAATCGAATTTCAAACTTGTTTGGAGCTCATTAGGCTTTTATTTAGTGTTTTATCTTTTTTTTTTAATTCAATTTAGTCTAATTTCTACACATGTCAAAACTCATGTTACAAGGGTTTCCTAAGTGTATAACGAGTCCAAATTCTAAGTGTATTAGGAGTCAAAGTCCTAAGTATATTATGAGTCCATGCCTTAGCAGTAATCGTATTGCTTGGGATTATATAAAAGGACTCCAAAGCATCTATAATGAACAATGCTATTGATGAATAAAAATATTATGAAGCTCTTTGCTTTAAAGAGGGCTATGATGAATAAAAGTATAAAACGACTCCGAATTTGAAGCCTCCACTAGTTTTCTAAGCCTAGTAGCTCTTGTCATACCCATTATTTATTTTCTTTCATTCATTACTCGATGAGATTTATCATCAGATTTGCTCTGGCATTGTCTCAATGACTTCGTAAATAACCCCAAAATAAATAATTCGGCTCTCCCAAACCTATGTGTAGTACAAAGCTACATTATCTCCACGATCAAATGATGTAGCTGAAGATATATAGATCTTTGACTTTCCTCTACATCATCGCCAGATCCATCTCAAATAAGTGGAAGATAATGTGTATATAACAAGCCCCTTTATTGAAACAAAACTTATCAATCTTTTTCCTTAACATTGGAACTGTAACCAAACAGGGTCCAGTGGTCCACATAAAAAAGTTCCATTAAGTTGAGAATCAAGAATCAAGTAAGTGCCATCATCCTCTAGTTTTTTTTTTCGGTCTCAAAATCCCATCTCCTTTGAGAAGCAAATTGGACACGAATGAGAAGATAACACTGAATTTCTTATCTTCTCTCCACAAGCAAATTATGGAAGATTGTTCCTTTTGTAGTTATTTCTACGAAGACAATTATAGCCTTTCAGTTCTATTCCACCAATAAATTTCTTAAGATCTACCTTTTAAATTATGGAAATATGAACTACACGTCAAGTTCTACAATAATCAAACGAAACGTCTACCAAACTTTAGCTCCTCAAGGTCTTCAGATTATTTTCCACGTACTTCACACACTGATTTTCCTTCTCGGCTAAATTAAGAGCAATGAAATTGTTCTTCAACTCACATCTAAAGTATTCATGATGTCATATTCAGCATAATCCTTAATTCTAAACAAAGTTCACGTTCAATATGTGAGTAACAGCTTTTTCTTGAATATCCAATAATGAAGATCCTACCACACATTAAAGATCTATGAAATTATTGCCGCACATATCAGCTAAACGCATGAGTCTTGAGACGGGTGTACGACTCATGACATGCACTAGAACAAGGCTGTGGCGTATCTCCTAAAGCTATGATTTCCTATCAAGCAACAAATACTAGAGTTCATCAAGGCCTTTTGTCATCTTTGCAGTCCTCTAACTTCATCTACAAAAGTAAATAATGCAAATCCTAATTCTAACCACCTACCATTATCTATGAAGATAAAAAGAATAAACCTTTAGATTAAACCTGTAATGAGAAATATGCACGCATAACATTCTAAGCAATTAATAGCACTACAAGGTCTTATTTACCAACTACTCAATATTCAGTTAGCATTCCCAATTATTTGTTAGATGCAAGATGAATCGCATCAATTTTATAAAAAAATATCATCACAAACATTATCCCCCTATGATGAGTTAAAATCGAATGTCTCTCTGTAAAATATCACAATATGTGCAGTTATTTATGATTTCGGAGAGTATTTTCCAAATCAGTAAAAGAGATAGGGCAACGTTACAATATTGCACGGAAAGTCATGATCATGATATCATCCAATCACACAAAATGAACAAATAAGTAAGTGTTTCTAATATGACATCACAACATCCTCTTTCTAACTTCCATTTTAAAAAATGAAAAGAAAAAAAATGCCTCTTCAATAAAATGGCTTTACAAATCAAGAAAATAACAGAACTCACACGTCAAACAATTTAGTTGGAGTCCACCAATGCCCCGAATTGAAGATCAAAACATCTGCATCAACCCATTTCCAATTTATGCTGTCCATCGTGTCCAGCTTGAGCGTCATTCGAACCCGTTTTGGCCCATGTCTAGGTGGAAAGTCCTGCTGCACGATGAACACTGATCGAAAGAACTCAACACTCAGATTGAAAGACTGGAATTGAACGCCCAAGAAACGGATCGTCTTCGAAATTGTATTCCCGTTCACTTCATAAACGGTCTTTGGATCAGGGACACCAGTCATAAGCATACATATGAGAGACTCCCATTGGGTGCGGCTCATCGAGTCGCCCACAAACACAACCCTCTTTCCTCTTAGCCTTTCCAAGAGGTCGTGGACATCAAATTTGGGGACATCGCAATGCTGCGGCTTCCACCTCCACTTCAGATAGTCCGTGTCCATCCTCCCATTCGCCAAGCAATTGAAGCCTCGCTCAGTGAACGGGCACTCCGAGCTGTTGTACAGCGGGTACATTGCATCCAGGACCCAGCTTCCCTCGAAGACATTGCAGCTATCAGTCGGGCCGCTGACGAATTCCGAGACCAAGTTCCCCCGACCAAAATTTCGGAACGTGTAGAGGTATATAACGCATCCGAGTACCAAAACCAGGGACACCAGGAAAAAGATCACGGCAAGGGCGTTGAAGGAGGGTCCGGAGGCCGCCCACCATTTGCGGTGGGCTGAAACCCTAGGGCTGTTTAAGCTGACACTCCGAGGGGTCAGGCGGGCCGACGTAGTCCGGCTGAAGCCGGCGCTCACCATCTCACTGCAACGGTGAGAAATCGGAGACCCCGATTTTTGCGAAAACAGCTCGATTCCTCCACCTCCTCGATCATACTTCCGGATATACCACGTCAAGATCGAGTTCAGGGCCCGGGTGATCTCTCAATTCCATCTGAGATCGGGGAAAATGGCACGCCAGGGCCGTGCTCATGATCCCGATCGGAGCTCGGTGAAGATCGAAAGAAGGATATCTCCGATCGCAGATCTTTACGGTCGATGTTTCATGGATCGATCCAAGAAATACAAAGGGGAAACAAGCAATTCACGAAAATTTTGAAAGAGTTCACGGGGAGAGATGGATTCAAACACGAAAGGGGAAAGAAATCTAACCGGCCAGTTTCGCCGATCTCTCGCCTCTCTCTCTCTCTCTTTGACGCACACAGCAGAGAAACCCTAACCCTAGCTGAAGTCCTCCGCCGGGCCGCCGGCTTCTATCGTGGGGGAGGGGAAATGATGGGGAGATGGCGATGGAGTGAGGGGGGGTATCGTTTAGCAGGAGAGGACCGTGGCGGGGTGGTAGGACGGGGGCGGAGTATAAATAGCTCGCCGATCAAGGTTGTTCTTGTCATTTTGTTGGTAGCTGATGTTGTGGGGCATGATATATCATCATGGGGGTGGGACCGTTTGGTCCTTTTACGGTAGGGACAGTGCGTGTCGTCGCACGGGTGTTGATGTTTGCACCCATAAATTTACTTGGGCCCCGCGGCAGTAGTGAAGTCGCATCCCGGTTATAAAGCGCCTGCACCACATGTAGTGTAACAGAATCTCATGAGCTCACTGAATCCAAATCGTCTGTTCCCTTTCTATGCCCCAATCATCTACATCCCACGATATAGTCGTCCGTTGCACCCATATTCGATCGGTGCATCGTACTTAGCTCCAAGTGGCAAGCAGAATGAGAGGGACGACAATGACCAAGTGCCAAGTTGGGACCAATACCGTTAGGCCAATCACAACCGTTCCTTTGCTTGTAGGTCGAGACTGAGTGCGATTCACTATTTGGGTATGGGCGCAATAGACGACTGTGATGTGACGTGCAGACAATGGTGGCTGGCTCGAGCTCTCTTCAGTCTTTTTTTCTCTTTTTTTTTTTTTTTTTTTTGAGAAGCTCTCTTCAGTCTTTGTGGCAGGCTTATCTATCGCTTTTATAGTAAGGTTGTTCGTGCTCTTATGTGGTATGATTATGGTCAAGAATATTGTTCTAAGCATGATCTATACTTTGCTTGAGCACTAAAACAAAGATAAGTTATACTTACCCCTTGAAGTTTAGCTCAAAAACACTTAAGCCCCCTATAGTTTAATTTTTTCCAAATCACTCCCTAAGGTTTGAATTGTTAGCACAACACCCCCTTTTATCAACTACTTGATTTCCTTATTTGGTAATTTTTAACTGATCGAAGCTGAATTGAAAGGGGGCAAAATGTTGTTTTTTAACTATAGGGGGGTTTAAATGTTTTTGAGCTAAACTTCAGGGAGGGGCAGAGGGGGAGCAAAGTGTAATTTATCCCAAAAAACAAGTAGAGCTAGATTGTTTGTCAACTTTTGATTGCTAACTTCACATAGAGGTGGCCACCACCAACCGCCACCGCCCCACCGGCCATCACCCCATGCCAGTCAATGTCCACCATTATACTGCCAACCACCACCCCACCGCCACATGGGCCACCCGTCGCCGCCGGCCACCACCAGCCGTCGTCGCCCGTATTGGCGAGCCACGGCCAGCCTCGCCGTCTGCCGGCCATCGCCTGTTACTGGCCACCGATGCCCACTACCGTCCAGCCGACATCCACCGCCGTCTGCCACCACCCGCGCACGTGACATCCTCGTAAAGTTCATCACATGGCTCTTAGTAAATGACAATCGAGTGGGAATCGGGGCCTATTTATAGGTTTTGGGACTATGTATGAAACCCCCCTGCAAAAAAAGAGAGGATCTGGTCTATTATTTACAACCCGTACATCCTGATCAAGTCGGCCAATTATAGCTCCAAATTTTTTAAGGACTCTGATGATCAAATTTCTCTTCCACTTGAGGCAAAATCATAATAGGCATTTTGCTGTGCGATCGAAGGAAGGGTAGGGACGTTGCCACACCGCCTGCCAACGCCTTCGACTGTGAGACAACGACTGTAGTTACTTTTTAATAATTATGCTCCCCCTCTGAGAAAAAATCATGGGCCCGCCACTGGGGAGAGAGGAGGTACTGACACTAAGGCCCTTTTAAAAAGGGCCACCGACTTAATAAAAAAAGGGTGTTTAACCAAATCAGACCTCCAAACTTTGTAAACTACCGCTCCAGACTTGGTTTTAAAGAAATTTTGAAACCGGACACAATCTTAAGTTTAGGGACCCTATTTGACCAGTGAATTGACAAAACTACCTTTGATTTAAACTATAGGTCATGGGGTGAAGTTTAAGGGGATGTCACCACCACCAGCTGCCGTCGCGGTCACTGTCCACCGTCGGCCACTGCCTCTGTCGATCATTGCCCGCTGCCGGCAACCCACCGTCGGCCACCACTAGCTGGCCATCGCTGTCTGCCAGTCACCACCTCCATCGTCCACTTCCCGCCCACCAGCTACCACCCCCGTCGACATAGCGCCCACTGGCCGCCAACTGCCACCAATTAATTAGAAAGTTATGGGTATAATCCAATTGACCCATTTGCTTAACGGGTATGTCAACCCGGAAACCCGACTGACCCGTTTAGCCGAATCACATATAATGCAGGCAATATGATATGAGCCATTGTTTCTTCACTTTCTTGTGGAATCAGTTCTTTGAGAGTCGGATCGTGAAAGCCCTCTCACTCCGATGATTACCAGCCAAAAGTTGGAGCGATTCCCCGTTTGAGTTGGGCTCGAGAGATACTGAGAAGTGAGGAACCCTAACAACATCGCACGTGAGGTGGGTGATGCCGTTCTGGTTCCCCCTTTCAGTGTTCTTAGTCATGTCTTCAAGGATTCCCATCTCAAAGGAATTCATTTTGTTCCCTGTTTTGAAACATACTTTCCTATAATTTTAGGTTGCTTATAACACATGTTACATGGGTGATTTGGACGTGACGACCCGACCAAATTTGTTTATTAAATGAGTTGGCTTGAGTAACATGTTATCAGACCAGGACCGGACGTTGACCCGACCGGAGTCATGGGTCCCTGGTTTAATCGTCAGGGTCAACCGGTTATACCGGTGATATATTTAAATAAAAAATATTTACTAATATTATTTTTTTATTAAAAATATCTAAAGTTGAAAAATATCAAGGGAAATTCTATGGTACCCATTTCGGTACCGTGCCGAAATTCATAGGGACCATCCGATGGCCTATGGTGAATCTCAGGCATCCCCTAGGGTTCATCCCATGGCCCCTAGAATAATGCTCCCACCGCTAGGATGCATGGAAAATGAGAAAAGATGGTGGAGATGGGTTCGATATGGTATTGAAATTTTCCATTCGGTACCGTAGTGGAACCCAAATCTGAAACTATTTTCTGTATCTGTAGTGATGTGGTCAACGCATGCGGCGTTGGCAATTCACACAGAGACGACAACAGTCAGCACTCGGCGGTAGTCGCCACCCAGATGTGTCGGTAAAGCGGCAACCGGCGGCCCATCGGCGGTAAAGCGGCAATCGGCGGTCCGACATAGTGCAGCAGTCGACGTCGGCAGAGATTCAACCGACGGCCCGACGTTGTGCAGTAGTCGGCGTCGTTCAGCGTCGGCAATCGGCATCGTTCGACGTCGACAATCGGCACACAGCGGCGTTGGTAGAGCGGCACCCGACAGCCAGTGTCGTGCGGCAGCGAGGCCTAGGATTTCCGCTCCAGCCTCGAACGGCACTTGAGATCGACAAAGAGGGGAAGAAATGCCGCACCCCCATTTCGATTCCCCTTTTCAATTAACACGCATATGAGAACCGCGGATTTTTAAACGGGCTGGGTCGCACTAGTCTGCAAAATACCGGACAGTTCCCTCGGGTTTCACCGATTCCTGCACATTTCCAATCTTATCGATCAACCGAATCAGCCAAGGGTCCGGGTCACCGGTTCACCGGTCCGACTGGCCGGTCTGATCCGGTTCTGATAACACTGCTTTGGTTACTTATTTATTAGACGGTTTGGGTTTGGATTTGGCATTATGACCCATATGTCAAATGGGTTGGATTTGGGTATATTGAGTGTTTGTCCCTTGACATAATTTTGAGCCTTCACGGGTTTCACCGATTCCTGCACATTTCCAATCTTATCGATCAACCGAATCAGCCAAGGGTCCGGGTCACCGGTTCACCGGTCCGACTGGCCGGTCTGATCCGGTTCTGATAACACTGCTTTGGTTACTTATTTATTAGACGGTTTGGGTTTGGATTTGGCATTATGACCCATATGTCAAATGGGTTGGATTTGGGTACATTGAGTGTTTGTCCCTTGACATAATTTTGAGCCTTCTCGGTCGATTGACACCCCTAGATTAAGGATCCAATTATAGAAACTTTGTGTAGTTGGTAAAGATACATCATCATCCGTGATCGGAAAAATTACTCATTGTTCTTATGCAGATTGTTGTCGCCATCTCCTCCCTCTTCTTCTTCCTCCTCCTCCTCCTTCCTCCTCATTAAGTCATTCCTCCTCTAATTCCTTCCTCCTCGAAACCCTTACCCCACTACATACAAGTAGATGACTAATATGGTGTGAACATGTTTGGTGGGGGGAGGAGAGGGTTTCGATAGGGAAGATGTAGGAGGAGGTGGAATGGGGGTGGTAATAGGTCGGATTTGGGTCGGACCCTACCCCTACCCGTGCCCATACTCATTCAGGTGGGCGAGGGTCCATACTCAACCCATACCCATTTAGGTATAAGAGGGTCAATAACCTTTCCATACACATTCGGGTTCCAAGTTCTATTTCAGGTTTTAGGCATGTACGAGTATTGTTTGCCTTTATTTTCTTCAAATTAACCATATATTAAGTCGATAGATTTAAAACCAGTGTACTACAATGCATCGTTAAGTGGCGCTCTTGGTTCTCTATTGTACCGGGTTAGATTTTTGGTAGTTTAGAATGTGTTTAGAGTCCAATTGTATTATGTGTTGCTGGCGAAATATTTCATTTCTCTCCCATCCAGTTCAGAAGCCGTACTTCTGGACATATATCGCTTTTTTAGTGGGGCGTCCTGAAAATCCATAATTTCTATAAGGAGGGAACCACCCTTATGTTGGGAGATGGTTGGCACATCCGATTCTGGGAAGACTCCTGGCTCGATGACACCCCCCTCGAGTGTCTTCCCCCTCCCTCTCTTCGATCGCCAGGTGGAAGGGGACGTCCGTCCAGTCTCAGGCAAAACTGATCCAAGGTAGCACGGTCTGGTAGATCAAGCTACGATCACCTCTCAACTCGGATTGTCAGCAGGAACTTTGGGATCTTACCATGCTTCTTTCCGCAGCCAAGTTCAGGTCAATCGCTGATAAAGTCCGTTGGAGGGGTATGGCATCAGGAATTTTTTCGGTGAGGTCGTTCTATAACAATCTACTCCCCCAACAATAGATATTCTGCCCCTCGAGAGCTATCTAGAATATGAAGGCCCCGGCGAAAATTAAGATCTTCTCGCTGCTGGCGGTAAGGAACAAGATCCTTACTAAAGCCAACCTATTGAAGCGGAATCACCTGCAGGTGATTGAAGCCCGTTGTATTTTCTGTAACTTGGAAGAGGAGATTGCGTCACATCTTTTACTCTGTTGCCCTTTTACTCGTCTGGTGTGGAACCACTTCAAGGCTAAACGAGGCATTACATCACATCCGTGACTTTGAAAACTTTGTGGAGTTCTTGGCGGAGGAGGTGTATCCCTATGGAGATCCGGCCACCATGGGATATACTGGCAATGGTTATCATTTGGGTACTCTGGCGTGAGAGGAACAACCGTATTTTCAATGGCAAAAATTCGGAGGCAGAGCATCTTTGTAGATCAATGTCCTCGATCTTCAGAACTTGGATCATTCCATGGGCTCAGAAGTTCGGGTTGGAGGCTAATACATTTAGTAACATGATTTCTTCTTGATTTTTAATATAACTGGTCGGGGGCTACCTAACCCTCCCTCCTCTTGGAGGGGTTCTCTAAAAAAAAAATTGCATTATGTATGTTATACACAATTGAATGAGGCAATCGGGTAATGGGTATCGAGTATGGATATTGGGGTATCAATGCCCCTGCCCGAAATTGATTAGGTATAGTTTCATACCCATACCCTACGCAAACCTTGTTCCAGGTACAAAGTCAATACCCAAACCAAAATTTTGGGTCGGTTCAGGTTAGATTTTTAGGCTCCATTGCCACCCCTCTGGTAGGAGGAGGAGAGAGAAGCTAGGAGGAGGAGGAGGCTGCATGGGAACCGACAATGGCGATGGACTGCACAAGCACTGGTAGTGGTGGTGGGTTGCACAAGATCTAACGGTGGACACACCTGTACTTTTGGAGCTCCATCAAAATAGGATGGTGTACATTTTTGGTGCACTTAGAAATTGGGGCTATTCACACTACTCCATTGGTAGGAGTAGTCCCCGGATTCAATAAAAAAAAGTCAAATCTGCTCATGATCGTACAAATTGCTGCCCACCATTGTTGCATGCACTCGCCGCTATCGGCTCCATGCAATTCACTGCCACCACCTCCTTCTTCTTCCTCCTCCTCCTCCTTCCTTCTCTTCCTTCCTTCTTTCTCTTCCTCCCTCCTTTTTCCTCCCCTTCTTCCTTCTCCTCCCCTCTTTCCTTCTCCTCCCCTTTTTTTCCTTCTCCTCCTACAGGTCGAGTGCTCCTTTGACACGTTCGGTCTTAGCATGTCGAATGCATCCATAGGACATTCGGGCATTGGAAGCCAAGTGCATCCCAATGGCCTAATGTTCTTTGGATGCATTCAGCCTCCGCTAACTGAATGTATTGAATGACCTCTCAAGCTGTAATGGCCTAGAGCCCCATTTTCACAGAGGAGGAGGAAGGAGGGAAAGAGGAGGAAGAAGGGGGGAAAATGAAGGAGGAGGGCGGAGGATCAAGAAGATGAAGGAAGATGAGAGAGGAGGATAAGGAAGGAGGCAACGATGGTAGGATGGATGGGACCAATGGGGAGGCGAGCGGTGTCCTGCACGGGGTCGAAGATGGTGGCGGAGACGAACGGTGACTTGCCCGGGGTTAGAGACGGTGACGGAGGTGGGCAGAGGACGGCATGGGATCGGAGACGAAGGTGGATGGAAGGGGAGAAAGGGAGAGAGGAGAAAGGGAGTTGCCCTAAGTAAACCAAGGACTTTACTTGGAAACTGTGATGCCCATCGTAATTTGAGTAGTGCGAATAGTCGGACCCAAAAAATAGGGGCCTTAGGGACACACTCGATATTTTTTTCAATGTTAAGTCTCAAGGGGTGTATCCATCTAAAGGTGGATTAATGTGGGAACACAAATTGCATATCCCCTTTATCAATTTCTTCATTTGCATCCCAAGTCATTGCAGGTTATCAAGAATGATGGAAGGCAAAAATTGCTCACACGTTTTCAAATTAATCATAAGATGAGAGTTATATGTAATAAAAAAATCACCATCACCTATGAATTATGGAAGATGATACCTCACGTGACTTACAAAGCCCCTTGTGAATAATATGTGTCGTAGAAGATGTGATGCGACCACGAGAATGCAATTCATATTTCTTCGTGCAAGGTCCGACGATGGAAGCCTACAGGAGCCCCTCCTTCTTCCTCTTTCTTTCCTTCTTTCCCTCTTTCACTTTCTTTCTTGTGTGGCCAGCCTCCTTGTGAATTAGGGTTAGGAGAGGTCGGCCCCTCTATCCTTACTTGTTGGGGATAGATCTTTATGTGTAGGAGTCAATGCCGAAAGGCGAAAGCTAAGCGAGTGCAGTCTATCTCCCTCTCCCATGTCAAAGAGCATTGGGACATGGTTAATTATAATAAATTTTACTAAACAACTTAACCCAATTATTTCCACACGAGACCCATGTAACCAAAATTTCACCAACCTAGGTGAAATCATGAATGCACATGAAGTTGTATAAAATAGGTGAGGTGTTATAATCCCATCTAAAAATGCTACTCAACCAACCTATCAACTTTCTTTTCTCCAACCTGACGTGGTAAGATCATAAACATATGTTGCACCTGTGGGTGCAAAAATTGTACCGGACCAGATCAGAGCAGCCTGGGCCCGCGCATGCAACGGCCCAAATGGGTAAGCCCGCCTGGGCTCACATAGGCCCACTCTACGAGGCTCACAGACCAAGCCCTATCCCTTATTGGGCCCGAACAACGGCCCAATAAGGGCCCAGCAAGGAGGTCCAGAACCAGTGCCACGTCATCAGCGCCACGTCATCACTGCCATATCGGGCACGTACCTACGCTATAAAAGGACCCCCAAGGCATCCAGGAAGGTGGGTGGTCATTCAGTCAGTGGAAGAGAGGATCCAGATCCAGAGCCAGAGCCCTCTATTCTCCCCACCTTGTTCTCTTCTAGTTGCTCCGTGCAACCCCACTGTACGAAGCTTCTCTCGGCCTGTCGAGAGAACGCTCAACCCTTTATATTCAAATTATAGTGAAGATCAGGTGGCACCTCTCGCCCGGAGACGTAGGTCGTAAGGCCGAACTCCGTCACCAACCCTTGTGTCATCGCTCTTTATTCTCTCTATCTATTCTACCATCTCTCTAACTCTACAAATAACCCAATTCAATCAAGGCTGTGGGGCGGGGTTCCCGATCAAGGCGGCTCGGAAATTTCCCCCCATAATCTTTGGCGCCGTCTGTGGGATATCGATAGAGGTCTTACCCACACCTCTACCGACTCCTATTCAACTTGAGGTGACGAGCCACAAGTCCTCCTCCAAATCAACCTCAACGCCTGCATCACGCCGACATCAACACGCTCGATGGTGAAGGCCAGCACCAACCCACCAAAGGCGGGTGCTAAACGAACAAATGATATGCTGATCGAAGAAGAACAAGAAGTCTCGGTTGCAACCAACCGAAGAAATGTTCGGGAGCGGCCGGGGCCGCAAGGCAGTCATCCAGAAGGGCACAGCGATCGGCGAGACCCGTCATCCCCGAGGCGTCGATCTGGCAAAGAGCACGCCACCCAAGGAGATAACGGTTCAGCTACATACCAAATTTCGACTGCTGATTTCCAGCTGCTGAACCTCCTCAAGAGGAACACAGCCCTCGAGCAAGAGAGGGATTCCCTAAAGAAGGCGGTTGAAAGAGCAGGGGTTGTGGCCCACAACTCTCTAGCTACTGATGAAGACCAACCAAGGACTTGCCCAGCCGTGAGTCATCACCTCGAAAAACCACATGTGCCGCGTACCGAGATGCGTCAGGTATCCACACAAGCACCAAGGCAAACGGTGTGGGATCGCCTCGATGTCAACGGTGCGCCCAGCTATCGTGGAGAAGGATCACTTCAGTCAACGGGATCTACTAGACATTCTATCCCTTCGCACGCGAAAGCAACAGATGCCCGTGAGCTGCTCAACCAACTAAGGCATACTGCCGATGTGGGACGCCGACATCAAGACCGTAGGCAGCTAATCACCTCGGTGGGGCCACTGTATCCCAAGGTTCTTGCAACACCATTTCCTATGGGATGGCGAACACCGAGCCTGCCAAAGTTTAACTGCATCAAGGGAGACCCTGCTCTCCATATCCTAGCCTACAAGCAGGCCCTGACGCCGTATGAGTACGAGAATCATATCCTTTGTCGTATGTTCGCAGGAAGTCTCGAGGGACCTGCCCTCGACTGGTACCACACGCTGCCTACCGGTACGGTGGCCACCTTCAAAGAGTTGGCTGAACTTTTCATGGACCATTATCGGCTAAACTTAAAGCCGAAAAAGAAGCTGGATACACTCTACAGGCTGAAGATGGGCTCCGACGAGTCTCTAAGGAGCTTCACAATGAGGTTTCGTAATGAGCACTCTGAGCTCACCGGTCGGTCCCAGAATGAGGAGGCCATCGTGCTGGCATTCCAGAATGCTATCCGGCCAGAGCTCCACGTCTACACCGACTTCATCCGGCATCCTCCCAGTAACCTGGAAGCGATGTTCAAGCGCGTGCAGCGGGAGATAGAGGTGGAAGACAATCAGCGGGCCAGAAGATTACGCGAGCCCCGCGAGTCTCGTGACTCCCGACATAAGAAGGATGATGAAGCCCCTAATGAAGCACGCTACAAGAAGTCTGCCCATGCTGCGTCCGACCAAAAGGCCCAGGCCAAAAGGTACAATGAAGATCCAAAAGCCCCTCCAGCGGAAAAGAGGCGAACTCCAAGGGAGCAAAGGGTGTTCACTGAGTTGAACACCTCCATTGAAGACATCTTCGCCTATCTACAGAACGAGCCCTTTTGCAAGTGGCCACAGCCTCTCCCTCCAAATTCCGACCAGGCGGGAGATACGACGGCCTACTGTGAGTTTCATCGCAGCCATGGCCACACAACCTCTACATGTCGAAAGCTAAAGCATCACATCGAAGACCTGATCCAAGAAGGGCGGCTCGATGGTTACCTCGCTAATAAGGAACTAGGTCGAGAGTAGGAGAGGTTGCAGCAGTGGAGAAAAGAAAGTCAATGTAATACGTGGATGCCGCGGGGCAACCTCTGAAAAAGTGTAACTGCAACTTTGTTATATCAATAAAGTGTCATTTTTTTCTCAAAATCAAATCTCTCGAAGTTCGATTCCACCATATTAAGGCAAAAAAAAAGGCTCCTGGCAAACCAGGTCAACCAAAGACCTTCGATTCCGCCCATTCAAGTCGGAAGCTCGAAGGCAATTCGGCTACGCCCGCTCGAGGCTAAAGTCCGATAAAAAGGCTCCTGGCAACCCAGGTCAACCAAAGACCTTCGATTCCGCCCGTTCAAGTCGGAAGCTCGAAGGCAATTCGGCTACGCCCTCTCGAGGCTAAAGTCCGATTAAAAAGCTCCTGGCAACCCAGGTCAACCAAAGACCTTCGATTCCGCCCATTCAAGTCGGAAGCTCGAAGGCAATTCGGCTACGCCCTCTCGAGGCTAAAGTCCGATAAAAAGGCTCCTGGCAACCCAGGTCAACCAAAGACCTTCGATTCCGCCCATTCAAGTCGGAAGCTCGAAGGCAATTCGGCTACGCCCTCTCGAGGCTAAAGCCCGATAAAAAGGCTCCTGGCAACCCAGGTCAACCAAAGACCTTCGATTCCGCCCATTCAAGTCGGAAGCTCGAAGGCAATTCGGCTACGCCCTTTCGAGGCTAAAGTCCGATAAAAAGGCTCCTGGCAACCCAGGTCAATCAAAGAACTTCGATTCCGCCCATTCAAGTCGGAAGCTCGAAGGCAATTCGGCTACGCCCTCTAGAGGCTAAAGTCCGATAAAAAGGCTCCTGGCAACCCAGGTCAACCAAAGACCTACGATTCCGCCCATTCAAGTCGGAAGCTCGAAGGCAATTCGGCTACGCCCTCTCGAGGCTAAAGCCCGATAAAAAGGCTCCTGGCAACCCAGGTCAACCAAAGACCTTCGATTCCGCCCATTCAAGTCGGAAGCTCGAAGGCAATTCGGCTACGCCCTCTCAAGGCTAAAGTCCGATAAAAAGGTTCCTGGCAACCCAGGTCAACCAAAGACCTTCGATTCCGTCCATTCAAGTCGGAAGCTCGAAGGCAATTCGGCTACGCCCTCTCGAGGCTAAAGTCCGATAAAAAGGCCCCTGGCAACCCAGGTCAACCAAAGACCTTCGATTCCGCCCATTCAAGTCGGAAGCTCGAAGGCAATTCGGCTACGCCCTCTCAAGGCTAAAGTCCGATAAAAAGGCTCCTGGCAACCCAGGTCAACCAAAGACCTTCGATTCCGCCCATTCAAGTCGGAAGCTCGAAGGCAATTCGGCTACGCCCTTTCAAGGCGAAAGTCCGATAAAAATGCTCCTGACAATCCAGGTCAAGCTAAACTATCAACTATACTTATCCGAGGTGACCAACGCCTCGGCACTCTACAAGCCCAAGGCCCAGCCCTTGGCACTTGAAGACAAAGTCTGAGGCGACCAACGCCTCGGCACTCTACAAGCCCAAGGCCCAGCCCTTGGCACTTGAAGACAAAGTCCGAGGCGACCAACGCCTCGGTGCTCTACAAGCCCAAGGCCCAGCCCTTGGCACTCGAAGACAAAGTCCGAGGCGATCAATGCCTCGGCACTCTATAAGCCCAAGGCCCTGCCCTTGGCACTCGAAGACAAAGTCCGAGGCGACCAACGCCTCGGCACTCTACAAGCCCAAGGCCCAGCCCTTGGCACTCGAAGACAAAGTCCGAGGCGACCAACGCCTCGGCACTCTATAAGCCCAAGGCCCTGCCCTTGGCACTCGAAGACAAAGTCCGAGGCGACCAACGCCTCGGCACTCTACAAGCCCAAGGCCCAGCCCTTGGCACTTGAAGACAAAGTCCGAGGCGACCAACGCCTCGGCACTCTACAAGCCCAAGGCCCAGCCCTTGGCACTTGAAGACAAAGTCCGAGGCGACCAACGCCTCGGTGCTCTACAAGCCCAAGGCCCAGCCCTTGGCACTCGAAGACAAAGTCCGAGGCGATCAATGCCTCGGCACTCTATAAGCCCAAGGCCCTGCCCTTGGCACTCGAAGACAAAGTCCGAGGCGACCAACGCCTCGGCACTCTACAAGCCCAAGGCCCAGCCCTTGGCACTCGAAGACAAAGTCCGAGGCGACCAACGCCTCGGCACTCTATAAGCCCAAGGCCCTGCCCTTGGCACTCGAAGACAAAGTCCGAGGCGACCAACGCCTCGGCACTCTACAAGCCCAAGGCCCAGCCCTTGGCACTCGAAGACAAAGTCCGAGGCGACCAACGCCTCGGCACTCTATAAGCCCAAGGCCCTGCCCTTGGCACTCGAAGACAAAGTCCGAGGCGATCAATGCCTCGGCACTCTACAAGCCCAAGGCCCAGCCCTTGGCACTCGAAGACAACGTCCGAGGCGACCAACGCCTCGGCACTCTACAAGCCCAAGGCCCAGCCCTTGGCACTTGAAGACAAAGTTCGAGGCGACCAACGCCTTAACACTCTACAAGCCCAAGGCCCAGCTCTTGGCATTCGAAGACAAGGTCCGAGACGTCGTCGCCGACGTATTGGCATTCGATCAAAAGTCCAAGCTTAGTCTTGTCACTCAGGTCTAAGCATTAGATTGTCAATGGCCATCACCTTTTCTCGACGACTAACGGTTCTAAGCCGGTCAGGGGGTGGTTGGTCTGACTCTGTCAATGCGTGTCTCCACACTGGTGCAGTCGACGGTGGGTAACACGGGATAAAATGGTGCTTCCTTGATCCTGGCCAAGTCAACACCCTCACGTGACCGTAGTACCTAGTGAATACAGTAACCTGGTGCGGTAATACATTGGGTGAAGACCGGCTGGCCATCATGCGGCATCATCCTAGATTATCTCTAAGAAACCCCCTCAAATATAGCATTGTCTCTCGCCGACATCCCCGCGCACCAACGTTTCACCGAAAAAGTGTCGGTTTCAAATGGGGCTGAAATCCGAAAAATACACTATTTTCAATACCGACACTTTTTGGCCTCTTCTAGCAGCCCCAATAATGGGGTACCGGCATCAACCAGCAGCCCCCCCTCGGTTTCGCACAAAAACCGAGTGGGGAAGGGATGACGGCACACCATCAGCAACACGCCCCTCGGTTTCGTCAGAAAACCGAGAGGGGGTGTGTGTCGGCATCAACGAGCAACCCCCCCTCAGTTTCGCACAAAAACCGAGTAGGGGGGGTGACGGCACACCCCTCGGTTTTGTCAGAAAACTGAGAGGGGGTGTGTGTTGGCATCAACAAGCAACCCCCCCTCGGTTTCGCACAAAAACCGAGTGGGGAAGGGATGACGGCACACCATCAGCAACACACCCCTCGGTTTCGTCAGAAAACCGAGAGGGGATGTGTGTCGGCATCAACAAGCAACCCCCCTCGGTTTCGCACAAAAAACCGAGTGGGGAAGGGATGGCCGCACACCATCAGCAACACGCCCCTCGGTTTCGCACAAAAACCGAGTGGGAAGGGGGTGACGGCACATCATCAGCACGCCCCTCGGTTTCGTCAGAAAACCGAGAGGGGGTGTGTGTTGGCATTAACAAGCAGCCCCCCCTCGGTTCCGTACAAAAACCGAGTGGGAAGGGGGCGATGGCATACCATCAGCGTCTCACCCCTCGGTTTTGCACAAAAAACCGAGTAGTGAGGGGGTGACGGCGCGCTCTCGGTTTCGACATAAAACCGAGAGGGGGGGTGTATGGCATCAATATCATCCCACCCCTTGGTTTCGTCAGAAAACCGAGAGGGGGGGTGCTCGGTGTCATCCACACACAATGATTATTTAAAGACGAAGAGCTATCTTCCATCGGGTCGGTTGGATAACATCTCATCCAAACCTATTGATTTGCTTGTACAAACTTCACAAAAAAAATCCCCTCTCTCATCAAGGGTGAGCACGCGGTAACTGTTGCGTCATCACTGGGCCCGACTGCAGTCCCTAGTGAACACAGTAACTAGGTGCAGTTGGGTGTCGGACAGAACGGATGAGTTACCGCGTGCCGAGACATCTTTAAGACGCTAGCCTAAAACCTGGCTGGCGCATTCTTAAGAGTCATCTCTCTATAAAGGTGAATACCATAAAAGTTACACGTCAAGGCGAACAATGTTTCACGTCCACTTTGACCGTTTTTTCGATGCCTACACAACGACACCTTATACGCATTCATCCGACATGCATATGAAAAGTTATGACTGTCGGAAGGTTTCAAGGTCTTTTTCTTCGAAGACATGCATTGGAAATATTACACGCAAAGGTGCCCGACGCTTTATGTTCACTTTAACCAGTTTTTCAGTGCCGACGCAACAACGCCTTATACGCATTGATCTGGCGCGTGTATAAAAAGTTATAACAGTCAGAAATTTTCGACGCCTTTTTCTCCGAAGGCAGGCATCCGAAAGGTTACACGTCAAGGTGTGCGATGTTTCACGTCCACTTTGATCGATTTTTTTGGCTCCGACACAATGACACCTTATACGCGGTGATCCGACGTGTGTATGAAAAGTTATGATTGTTTGAAGACTTCGAGACTCTTATCTCCAAAGTAAGGCATCAGGAGAGTTACACGTCAACGCACGCCGGGTTTCGCCCTTCGGTGTCAGCATAATGCCGCCGTCCCGGACGCCCGCATGCATCCCTCCACCTGCACGTGGTCCTCCGCATGGAGGCAACGAACCCAGGGGGGAGATCCGACTTCTCTTCAACCAGCATGTCCTCGGCGACACCGGCGAGGGGGACAGGTCCTCGACGGAAAGGCTCTCTTGTGCAGACACCGCCCACGGCTCTCTCTCTGACTCGCACCCGGCTCCCTCTCCCACTGGCGCATGGGTCCGCCCACCGCTTTCGTGCGACCCAGCCTTCCTCTCGGCTCGTATGGATCTGCAGCAATCCGGCTTTACAGCACTTGTGCATGCATGTATCTACAACTAAACCAAAAAAGAAAAAAAGGAAAAAGAGAGAGAGACGTCTGCTCTCTCGCACCCGCTCTCTCTCGCATGGATCCCTTCTCTCTCGCCGAAGGCTCTCTCTCGCACCCGCTCTCTCTCGCATGGGTCTTATCTCTCGCCGAAGGCTCTCTCTCGCACCCGCTCTCTCTCGCACGGAGCCTGCCTCGCAACCGACTCGATCGGCCGAGCCGCCCTTCGTCGCCCGCGTCGCCTAGACCCGGCGGCCCGACACCGTCGCCTGCCCCGCGCCCGGACTGATCACCCCTCTCCCGTGCTCGCCTCCGTTGCGCCGCAGAGAAGAGAGGAGGGGGCGTCGCGCACCATGAGAACCGGAGCCCTGGCCTGTGCTGACTCCTACACCGGCCATCGCACGCTCCACCTGCTGCTCCTCGTGCCCTCGCCGGACCCCGCACCCGACTCGGCCCGCACCCGCTGCAACCACCCGCGCCGTCCATACGCCGCTGCGACAGACGTCGGCCTACTGCGCAGCAGCCCGCCGGTGATGCTACAGCCCCGGCCAGCTTGCATTATGTTGCAGCCGCGCCCTACCTCGGCCGGGACCCCGTGCTCGCCGCCGCTCCACAGCCGCCGCCTGCGCCTCCCAGGCCCGCGCCGACTGCGTCGCCCGTGCCCACCGCCTGGGCCTTGCCTGCGTCGACCTCCGCGCCGTCACCGTCGCCTGTTGTTGTGCCTTGGCGAACAAAAAAAAAAAAAAAACAAACAGAGAAGGAACGAGAGAGAGAGAAAGGAAAGAGAGAGAGAGGGACTCTCTCTCACGTGAATGAAAAGCACTCTCTCTCACGTGAATGAAACACAGAGAGAGAGGGGCGTCCGCTCTCACATGCGGGTCAAAGCCAAAGCAGAGAATGGAAAGAGAGAGAGAGAAAGGAAAGAGAGAGCGGGGGGGGGTACACGGCAATCTCACATGAACCAAAGAGGAAAGAGACAGAGAGGACGCTACTCACACCGAAAAGCACGGACCCCACTCGTCACGGACGTTCGGCTCGATATCCTCTCGGTTTGAAAAAAAAGAGAAAAGATCTTTTTTCACCAGAAGGCTCTCGGTATGCTCTCGGTACCCTCTCGGTATGCTCTCGGTATGCACTCGGTATGCTCTCGGTACCCACTCGGTATGCACTCGGTACCCTCTCGGTATCCACTCGGTCGGAAAACGCACTGGTTTTTCGGAAACACCCCCTTGCAAAACCGAGACTTTTTGGCTTGCACCAAAAGGGTCTCGGTAACCACTCGGTATGCTCTCGGTACCCACTCGGTATGCACTCGGTACCCTCTCGGTATCCACTCGGTCAGAAAACGCACTGTTTTTTCAGAAACACCCCCTCGCAAAACCGAGACTTTTTGGCTCGCGCCAAAAAGGGTCTCGGCATCGGCGGAAGAAGGCTCTGCTAATACGAACCGCGGCACCGACAACCCTCGCCAACCGCGCCAGGATCCTAAAACGTTTGCACCTTGGAATCCCAGCCGACCCAGGGGGTCCTGACCCGACTGGGAGGGGGTAACTGTGGGTGCAAAAATTGTACCGGACCAGATCAGAGCAGCCTGGGCCCGCGCATGCAACGGCCCAAATGGGTAAGCCCGCCTGGGCTCACATAGGCCCACTCTACGAGGCTCACAGATCAAGCCCTATCCCTTATTGGGCCCGAACAACGGCCCAATAAGGGCCCAGCAAGGAGGTCCAGAACCAGTGCCACGTCATCAGCGCCACGTCATCACTGCCATATCGGGCACGTACCTACGCTATAAAAGGACCCCCAAGGCATCCAGGAAGGTGGGTGGTCATTCAGTCAGTGGAAGAGAGGATCCAGATCCAGAGCCAGAGCCCTCTATTCTCCCCACCTTGTTCTCTTCTAGTTGCTCCGTGCAACCCCACTGTACGAAGCTTCTCTCGGCCTGTCGAGAGAACGCTCAACCCTTTATATTCAAATTATAGTGAAGATCAGGTGGCACCTCTCGCCCGGAGACGTAGGTCGTAAGGCCGAACTCCGTCACCAACCCTTGTGTCATCGCTCTTTATTCTCTCTATCTATTCTACCATCTCTCTAACTCTACAAATAACCCAATTCAATCAAGGCTGTGGGGCGGGGTTCCCGATCAAGGCGGCTCGGAAATTTCCCCCCACAGCACCTGGTTCCGGTCGGTCATTTCTCACCCCCAAATTGGGGAAAAGTAGAAAGAGCTCAAAATTTCTTGGGTGAGGGGACATAAGGGTAAAGATCGGGTAGAGGGTCTCTTTTCTTCTTTTAAAATTCTAAACTGATGCTCTCTTCTCTATAAGAGCATCTCCAACCATCTGTCATATCATCATATATGGCGGATGGATGACTCCAATTACTTGCTATATGGGCCTGCATAAATACAGGAAAGAGATTTGGCCCGCAAAAATTGCAGGAATCCGAACCAAATAGCAGCCCCTGCTATTTGGTCAACTTTCTAAAAATACCGGAATAGCCCTCCAAGAACTGCATGCATTAAATATAGTGACGAATATATCCTTTATAAAATTTGTATATGAATATTTTAACTAAGTGTATTTATGAATTTACTTATCCGTTTTAAACAAATTTTGTACTGTTGGAAAGCTCTCATCGAGATCTTCGAAAAAAAACTAATATCTAATATTTTTTAAGTTATTTTAAAATTCTTAAATAATATATTAATTACAAAATAGAGATCATGGTTGGAGACTAACCAAAATAGAGAGCCTCCATTTTAAAATATTCTTAGAATATCATCATTTGGCAATGGCAAAATGGAGGCTTTGGTTAGAGATGCTCTAACCAAGTCAAAACAGAAAGAAACGCAGACAAATACAGCACGCATGCACACAGCTCCTGACCAGATCCTAACAAAGACCTCCCCAAGTTGTCTAACTCGAACGGCCGTCACCAACCCAATAAGCACCGAGGTGAGGCCCTGCGATAGCACCACCACCCACCAATGCAGCTAGAAACAGCCGCCATCCCTCCCTAGTTTCTCCTTCCACACCCAAAGCACGAGGCCTAAATACGCCAATCTCAAACACCCATTGAACGCCGAAGACAAACCCCGCAAACGCGAAGAGATCAGCCTAAAGAACAGTAGCTAGCACCCAAACTGCTCTAGTCCTGACTTTGTACACCAAATCGAGCAAGAACGAGGCAACCAAAAGCGCCTCGGCAGAGATGACCAAGAAATGGTTAGTGGAGGCGAAGAGATGACACCGCCGAGCCAACAAGCATCTCCACAGAATGCCATTCGAGCACACAGAACACCCATTTCGATCTGATCTCTCGTTAGTTTCAGAAGACGATCAAAACAAAAATGTGGCTGCCCATAGGCGAAGAAGCACTATGGATCGAGGAAGAAAGCTTAAACATTAAAAATAATTAAAATCTTATTCACGAGAGATCTAAGACCAAAGCTTTCTCTTTCCTAGAGGACAAGATGAAGTCAAAGTAGAAAGGTTGGAACACCGAGACTCTCTCATGCGGGCAGAGCCGTCCTCATCAAGTCATGTCTATCCTCCATCCCAAATCACTTTATGTCCACAAAGCGGTGATTGATAAATTAAATGCAGTCCAGTGTGGTTTTTGGTGGGGCGTCAAACCTAGCAGAAGGCCCTTCTATTTGTTGGGATGGAATCAATTCTTTAGACCTAAACTAGAAGATGGGCTTGGATTTCGAGACCTAGCAGTGGTCATGCAACCAAGCCCTCATCATGAAGTTGGTCTAGATTTTCCTTCAGAACCTAGATCGTTGGTGGGTGGAACTTCTCGCCCAGAAGTACGGCACCAATCTAGATTCTAGCATCTCCAGTCTAGGTCTGGTGACTCCTCTACCTGGCTAGCCTACTGAAGGAGAGGGATCTCATGAGGCCGTTAGTTTGCCGGAAAATGGGGGGGGTGGGGGGCTCTAAGATCCCGAGGCTTTCAAGTTGTAATCTTCTCAGTGAAGAATCTAGTGAGGCAAAGTTGCGGGTTGCAGACTTCATGGATTATAACTCTAGATCTTGAAAGGTGGATCAATTAGTTGGTATCGATCTCCATCAGGTTGAGGTAAATGCAATTCTCAAAATCCATCTAGCTATTGTTCGAAAACCTAATACTCAGACGCGGACCCCTCGTCTAATGGGGCCTTTTCAGTCAAGTCAGCGTACTGGGCTCGATTCGCCAACATCTATGAAGCTTCTTCCTCGCGAACTCGGACAGATTTCAATTGGAAAGAGTTCTGGAAAGCTAGCCAAGAATTGTCACCCGAAGGATTTACTATTTGTATGGCGGGTGATATAGGGGTACATCCCCACTTTGCATAGATTAGCCACCCGTCTTCCCTACATCAACAAGGCTTGCTCTCTTTATAACAACGAGGAGGAAACAATAGAGCATGTGCTTTTTTATTGTCCTTTTGTCAGTGTAGTGTGGTTCGGATCTGACCTTCACCTCTGTATGGGAGGAAGTCACCATACTATAATTCAATGGGTCGATAGGCCCATGAGATTAGAGAAGAATCGCGAGTTATCGTTCAGCTATGGGACTATCCACGTACTTGTCGAACATTTGGAAGGCTCGTAATTGTTGGATATTTAAGAGAGCTTGGCCCTTACCAGGATCTAACATCCTAGAATCTAATGCCCTGTTCAGAGATCTCTCATCCGCGTACCACAGAGGACCGAAGCCTCACCCCTCACACCGGCAGTGGGTACAAAATCTGGTTAACGCTTGACGGTGGACTCGCAGCCCTACCTGGGGTCCATGAAGACGACGGTGGAACCTGCAACCCTTCTTGGGTCCCACGAATACGACGGTGGGATCCGCAACCCTGCTTGGGACCCACGAATACGACGGTGGGATCTGCAACCTTGCCAGGGCCCTACAATTGTCATTCGGGTCTGGTAAATCCCCCGGATAATTACCTAAACTCCTGATATTTTAGAGAATATTCTCTGAATATTTCCAAACCTCTATATATAGCCAATCCTATAAATAATCCAGACCGGAATTTCATTATTCCCAACTCCACTTTCTGTTTTCCAGAGCTTTCTGAACCTTCTGGTCTTCAGACTCTCAAGCCCTCTCCACCCTCTGTCTACTTGTAAGAAGCACTCCTCGGTCTGTCGAGAGTAGCTCTACTTTCTCAGAGTTAGTGGATTCAAAGGTTGCGTCTTACCACATGGAGACATAGGCTTCGACTAAACTTCGTCACCACATCTTGTGTCAATTTTCTCTATCTCTTTCTCTATCTCTCTTTCTATTGCAACAGTGTCTGAGTGGCAGCTCCACATTTGACAGCTCAGTGCTCCACAACGTGCCACACCTCGAAGATTCAACCCTTCAATCGACTGTTGGCGGGGGGTTACGTACGACGGCCGAAACCCTCCCCTACACCGGCTGCTATTGGAGTCAGGTTCTCTGAAGGTAAATGTAAATGGGGTGATTACCAGCTCTATATCAGTCAATAGTGTGGTCATCAGAGATGGGGATGGAACCAATATCTTGTCCGAGGGTGCGATCTTCGACACTTGCGAGGCCATGGAAATCGAAGTGCGTGCTATTCGTCAAGGGCTAAAAGCTCTCCTCAAACTTTATGCCTCCTCTGTTATAGTGGAACGAGACAATCAAACCCTCATTTACCTCCTATCGGATGGGGATCTTTCCACACCATGGCAGATACACAATATTGTATCCGACTGCAGGCATCTATCCTGTGGTTTTGACTTATGCAGATTCACCCATGTGAAGAGGGGCCTCAATGGTTGTACTAATATGTTGGCGAAGTTCACGATCCGGGAACGGATCTGCGGTTCTTATTTTTCTACTCCTAATTGTATCTACTTCCTACTATGGTCAGAGAAATTACAGCTGAGTAATTGTAATGGACATTCAATTTCCGAGGTTGGGGCACCATAACTAGAACCCCCGTAGTTCCAACCAAAAAATAAAATAAAACTAATGAAGAATATTAAATTCTTGTTACATGTCTCGTTCAAATTATAAGGGTTCATCAAAGATCCATACCAAATAATGCCTCTAATGGGATTCAAACTCATATGCAGCCTTTTCCGGTGGCTAATATGCAGTAGTAATGTACTATAACATTGCTTTCATCTACTTATTATCATAATTAGGGGTGGCAACAGGTCGGGTTCGGGTCAGACCCTACCCTTCCCATACCCATGCCCCTTCACATACCCATATCCCTACGGGTATGACAGGGTCCATACTAGACCCATTCCCATTCAGGTTAAGAAAGCCCATACCCTCCCATGCTCTTTCGGGTTTTGGATTAGGTTGAGTATAAATTACATATAATTTTTTTTTTGCAATTAAAAAACTAACCTTTCGAGCACACTCATCCACTCTCCATCTCGGCACTGAGTACCAATCCCAACTGGTTGCCCAGAACCAGTAGGCCGACCCTGGATGGAGAGGAGGGGAGAGCAATGGATCAGTGACCTGATTCCATTAATGATCTTCAATAGCTTTCTTACATAATACATCTTCAAAAAGAGGGGAGATACAATGGAGCACGTATGAAGCTACAACATGAGCCGCTTTATTGCAATCTCTGCAGACATGTCAAAGTTCATAGGTAGTGAGCAGCTGCAAGTATCTCTTGCATTCCATAATAGCACTTTGGATTTTTCACGGAGGAGGAGTGTCCTCCAACATGAGTGTATAATCACCTAGAAATTATTTACCTTCTAGGATTATATTGTTGATCTGAACCTGTAAGTAGAGCATGATACCTTCCAACATAGCCAAAATTTTCGCTTTAAGTGGCGACTGAGCATGGGAATTGAGTCTGGAAGAACCTGCAACATGTAATTGATTGAGGAAAAAATCAATGTATTACATTAAAATCTTAAGAAACTTTTAGTCTCTTACGATTTGTTATTATATTAGTTTTAGTAATGAATGGGGGAGGGTAGAATATGGGTACTGATGAGAGTTGGCTAGAATTTAGATATATTACAATTGTTTTGAATCAAACCATATGATCTAACATACAAAAGTTAGAGGAGAAGCGGGTTTCAAATATGGGTTGGTTATCCATACCTGTAAGTTTATCTGGTAGAGTTTCTATACCCATATCCTATCCAAATCTTGTTCCGGGTACAAAATATATGCCCATAACCTAAGTTTCGGTTTAGGTTCGGATCAAGTTTTTGATTTTTCGGACTCCATTGCCACCCTAATCATCGTCATTATCAGAAGCTTTATCGGGTCAGGACAGGTCAATCTTACAAAGATTGATAAGAATTGTTTTGATCGGTGGTCAATCTGACATTAAGCTTGGTATTATACCCCCCCCCCCCCCCCCCCCCCCCATGGTTTTTATGTAAAATAATAAAACCTTATAAGGTTGGTGGGAAATCTCATCAAGACGACTTACCAAGAGAGGGCATGTGCAGGCTTGACTTACGTAACCCGGGCCACACCGCCGAGTGTCTCCACTCGGCAACTAGTGTGTGTGAGAGTGAGTGAGTGAGAGAATCTCGATCGGAAGGAAAGAGAGAAATAAAATGAGAACTTAGATTCTCTTGCAAAGGGGGATGCAACTCCCCGCTTGTGCTACACTATTTAAATAAATCCAGAATTGATATAATCCGTTCGTTGTTTATTATTGTATTTCCACTGCCATGCGATATCTGACAACATGGAACTATGGAAGGAACAATGGAGGGGGTTAGACTCTCTCGACCGATGATTGTCTCTTCTATGGGTCTAATGATTTGGAAAGTGACATGTGGCTATCCAAAAATGAACAGCCACTATCTATGTCTATAGGATCAATCTAAGGGGGATGCCACCATCTCCATCCATCATCCATCACCGTCCCTGTCGTCTCACTAGCCATGCGACAACAGATGGTGGGTGGCTGCCGAAGGTGGTGGCATTCCTCTTGGGTTCATCGCATGACCATAGATCATGACCGTTCATTTTTGAATAGTCACATATCGCTTTCTAAATCGTCAACAACCAATAAAGGAGACGATCATTAGTTGGGAGAAATCGAACCCTAACGAAGGGGGGGGAAGAAGGGGGGGGGAAGAAGATGCTAGGGATGAATTCATCCATGGGTTAGGCTCGTCTCTATTCTTCGGTGTCACTATTCGGTGCATCCCATTCCTGCGCATGAGAGTCGGTCGACACAGTTGGTGGGGTGTGCTTCACCATCACAGCCGCATGATGACAAGCGACTCGAAAGTGAATCATATGCTAACCTACTTTATGCAGCAATGATGCACGCCGTGCCCACCGATCGAGGGTGACGGACAAGAGGAGATATGAATTCGTTTTGCTTAGACCACATCCGACCGACCGAAGGAGATCTGGGTACTCAAGCAAAACACATTAACCACAGAGCATTATATGGTCAGCCATCCAGGGCTTACCACAATGGCGAGATTACCACTCCAACGGAATAGTAGGGGTGGCAATGGGTCGGGTCGGGTTTTGGATCGTGTCCAAAACCCTAGACCCGGACCTGACCCGTTTAACTATTCATGTGTAGATTTTAAACCCGTAGCCGACCCGTTTATAAACGGGTAGACCCGAAAAGACCCGTTTACCACATGGGTTTATTCAGTTGACCTGATCCGACTCAACCCGACATTACCCGATAGATCCGATGATACTACATATTATAGTATCGGATTGCGGGTAGACCTGACCTGACCCGACACGACCCGGTGAATTTTAAACGGGTCTTCCCGGGTCTACCGTGTCCAGACACTAAATCCAGATCCGATCCGTTTATTAAACGGGTCTATCGTGTCGACCCGTTTACAATCCGAACCCGTTTAGCCCTGACCCGACCCGCTAACATCGTGTCGGGTCTGCTGTGTCGGGTCCCAAATTGCCAGCCCTATGGAATAGGGATATCTTCCCGTGTCTATCACCATGTTTGGTTGGCGGATTTTGATCACTTGGGAATGGAAAATGGGCCTAAACCCTCACGTGATGGATAGGATGGAACGTTTGGTTGGGAGTTTTTCGTCATTTGGGAATCGGAAATGGATATCCATTTCTATTGAAATGACTCTATTGGAATGGCGGGAGCATGTATCGGAGATTGTGATTCATACAAATTTTTTATCAATGGATTCTTTCACTTTTGATAACAATCGTAAACTATCTCATCGGGCCACATTTGAACTGATTATAAAAAAAGGCATCCAAGGGCATTATCAATTTGATTTAGGTTGTATGACCAAAACATCTTTTAATAATTTATTGAATCCTCATGCGATCAGAACCATCAGAGCCCTACACAGAGATCGACACCAACTGAACCCAGGGCTGGACCTCCGTTGCCGACCCCTGTTCCTGGTCCAGCATCACCTGTGTCGGGGGCCGGGCCCTTGCCATCCAGGCTGGCAACCACATCCTCTTCGGTTCCCTCCCCCCAGACCTCCGATACCTCACCTCCCTCACCCACTTGAGCACCACCTCAACCAAATATCAAGCGCCCTCCCCTCCCTCGCCTGCCTCGCCACCATCCAGACCCTCACCCCTATGCGATCGAAACCATTGGAGCCTACACGAAGATCGACACCAATAGTACCCTGGGCTGGACCGCCGCCTCCGACCCCTTCGCCTGATAAGGCGTCACCTGCGCCAAGGGACAGGTCTCCGCCATCCAGACTAGCAACCACATACATTCTCTCCGGCTATCTCCCCCCAAACCTCTGACACCTAACCTCTCTCACCCTCGAGCACCACCTCAACCGGATCTTTGACCCCCCTCCCCTCCCTCGTCATCCTTGTCTCCATCCAAACCCTCCTACTTCATGGCAACCTCTTCTTCTTCATCTCCCTGGACTTCTGCTCCAGCCTGTCCTCCCTCCAGGCCACCTACCACGTCAATAAATTATTCATCATCGGAAACTTCTCCTCCAACTTTGCAAATGTCTCAAGCACCAACCCTGATTTCCTCGCCACCGCCTTCCCCAAGCTTGACGATCTTGACCTCTCGCTTTCAACCACCTCGACGGCCTACCCCCCGCCTCCTTCACCATAAGCAACAAGTACATCCACAATGGCGGTCACCGGCAGCCCCTCACTGATGGTAGTTGAGGGTTGGCAAGTTCGAGAGAGAGCGGGGGTTTTCTAGTCAGATGCTAGACAGCTATGTAATTTCACTAGAATTCTAACTTTTATTTATTTACAAAATCTATTATATTTTGGCTCGACTTCACTCATTCAGTCTTGGACTCGGTCGGACTAGTGGATAATTAGTCGGGTTCAGAAGTATGTGGTTAACTATGCTTGAACCAAACCTAATCCTATAGGTATCGGGATTAGATCTAGGGTTTGAGAGGGTGCAGGTCCCAACTCCGGTACATTAGGGTTGCGACACACCTTGGCGCAACCCATTAGTAGACTTGAACTCGTAGGAGACCCGAAATTGGAAAGGGGGTTGTGGTTTGCATGGAGTTTAAAGGGAAGGGGGGGGGGGGGGAGGATTGAGATCTCCTGATATCTATCCCTGATCGGGCCCCGAGTGCTTTGTGCACACAAACCGAGAGGAGAGAGGGAGAATGTGAAAAGGATCGCGACCCCCTCTTTGCCCGTCCGTCCGCAAGAAACCATAGAGGGGGAGGGGGGGGGGCTGCGATCAGGTCTTCCCCCACCCCCCTCCCTTTCTCTCTCCTTCCTTCCGGTTCCCCCTTCCCGAAAGCAAAAGCGAGAGAGAGAGCGAGAGAAAGGACAACAGTCCTCTCTCCCCTCCTATGGTTCTCTTGGCCCGATCAAGGAAGATATATATATATATATATATATATATATATAATATTTTAGGGTTTTGTGGGGGGTATAAACATTTAATTCAGTCGAGAGACAAACCTAAGAGACAAACGCAGCCGTTCATTGCTGTTAGGGTGAGTGTCATTCACTTGGAAAAATTAGATTAACAGCTATGATTGATCCGACCAGCCATCTAAAAATGGAACTGGATTAAATGGACAGCTGTGGTTTTACCATGGGTTAAAAATGGAAGCTGATGATACCCGTCCATTAAATCATGTATTTCTCAACTTCCTATTTTATCCCGATCTTATTCGCGTCCCCGACCCCGACCCCGACCCCGACCCCCACCTCCACCTTCTCTCTCTCTCTCTCTCTCTCTCTCTCTCTCTCTCTCTCTCAATCTTCCAGCTCTCCGATCCCCGATCACAGCCCTGCCCTCCCTCCCTAAACTTTGCCCCGATCACAGCTCTCCGATCTCTCTCTCTCCATCCTCTCGAGCCCTTTCATCTCTCTCATCTCTTGGGATTTCAATATCTACGGGAGGGGGCTGATCGACTCCCCTCCCCCTTTACTCTCCAATGGAAGGGCAACGACGGGGAGGGGATTGATCAGCTCTAATCTCGCCTGCTGATCCGACCTCATATAGATCCGATCTCGCCGACTGACTACAGCTCCGGTGGAGGGGATTAATCCAGATCTGATCTCGCCGATCCAGATCCGATCTCACCGATCCAGATTTGATCGTCACCGGTGCAGGGGATGGTCACCGGTGCAGGGGATCGTCACCGGTGCAGGAGACTCGATCGTCACCGGTGCAGGGGATGGTCAGGGCCGTCGGGTTGGTCTCTCTCTCTCTCTCTCTCTCTCTCTCTCTCTCTCTCTCTCCCCCTCTGTTTTTCCCCTTTCTTTTTTCAAGAAATCTGATTTTTTTTATCTTCCTATTGTTCTTTTTTATTTTTATTTTCTGTTTGGGTACAGTCTATTCTTTGACTTCGATTTCATTGGATTTCAGGATGTTGAGGTTGCCAACGAAATGGCGGTGTTGGAGCACACTTTGGTTGAGGTTTTCTGTCATTTTTTCCCCTTCTTCTTCCCCTCTCTCCGTTATCGCTTTTTTCACATTCAGTTTCTGCAGGATTTCCAAATCTTCCTTGAGGGAGACATGATCTCTATGAGGGCGCTCGCATGGTTGGCTGCTACAATAGTAACCTGTTCAAAGATGGCATCAATCCCTACATGATGAGTTCAAACACTAATTAACCACTGTTCACTTCTAGATTTTACTTTTGCATTGCTTTTTTTTTTTTGTATACTGAATTTTGCAAATTGTTGTTCCTTTTATGTAATGCTGAATTTTTTTAAAAGGCACGGGCATTACCTAAAAGGCATTACATAAAAGGAACTCAAAATACTGAATTTTTTTTTGTATACTGATTATGTTTTGGCCCCTGTCTCCCTATCACTCTCTTGATTTTTTTTTCTCCAGTTTTTGTTGCAATTGTAGCCGCTTCTGTGTTTTATTTTTTTATTTTTTTTAAGCTGTAAATAAAAATGACAAATGAGATAGTCAGGTATGCCACCCTCGCTCCTTCTCTATCGATTTCTTTGCATTAAGTTACCAATGTCCTGGTGGAAATCGAGTTCTGTGCATTAAGTTACCACTGTCATTAATTATATGCCTATCTGCTCATCACAACCGCACGTGTTTGGCAAGCCGAGCAACTGAAATTTTTTTCCCCTCGAAAGCTTTAATTGTTTGTTTTACTTATTCTCACTGATTTCTCTCTCTCTCTCTGTGTGTGTGTGTGTGTGTGTTTCAGGTTGGGCAAGAGATGGAGAATAATCTGGAGGACCTGGTTGATGAACCGCTGATAGAATTGAGTTCATCTTCCTTTTTTCCTCCTTTTTTTTTCTCGATGAACTGTTGATGCAACATTTTTTAGATCTCCCATCGGTCTACTCCCATCGGTGGGCCGACTGATTGGAGATCTGAAAAAACTGTACAGCAACCATTCTATCATGAATGTGAATTTAGTTGTGTGCAACACAACAACATTTGTGTGTTAATTGGTTTTTTTTTCACTTATTCTCATTGATTTTTCTATGTCCCTCTGTGTGTGTGTGTGTGTGTGTGTGTTTCAGTTTGGGCAAGAGATGGACAATAATCTCGATGAGGTGGTCGATGACTAGCTGGTAAGATCGAGTTCATCTTTCTTTTTTCCTCATTTTTTTGGTCGATGAACAGCTGCTGCACCATTTTTTAGATCTCCTCTAGGCGGTCTGATCCCATTCGGCAGGACGATTGATTGGAGAAGATCTGGAAAAAAATTGTGTAGCAGAATGTGAATTTAGTTCTGTGCAGTACAGCCGCACACATTCGGCAGGCCGAGCGATTGAATCTCTTGCCCCTTGAAAGCCTTAATTGACTTTTTTTACTCCTTTTAACTGCTAATTCTTATTTTATTTTTCTTTATCTTTTGTTTGTTTTCTCAATGCTTTCAGGAGGTCGAGGTTACCAGCGGAATGGCAACTGAAGTACACGGTTCAAGTGTTGGAGCATGTCTGTATTGTTGTTGAGAGATGGTTTCCCACCTCTCGGTTCAAAAGTAATTGTAATGATGGTGGCGGTGTAATTTTATTTTTTCATGTTGTGTAACCTGGGAGAGCAGAAGATAAATAGAACAGTGTATACAAAATGCTTTACTTCTATTGGGTCCTATAGAAAAGAACAATGTATACAAAATACATCCTTCAATCGTAGCATGCTTCAATCAAAATAGCCTACAAAAAAAATATTCTAACTATGTTTTTAGAAAACATTTTCAAAGTATGTATTGGTTAAACCTTCACATTTATCGAGGGTTTGGAACATGTGTTCCCATAGAAAAATTGTAAAAAGAAAGAAGGAGCAAGAAAAAATAATCATAGTTTTTAATTGATTGTGAAGTGAAGAAAAAGTATTTTCTTTCTACAAAAGCATCCAAAAAAAAAATTTATTGCTTCACCTCTATCGAGGTTTTGGAACTTGGGTTTCCATAGGAAAAAAAAATTATACATAGCCCATGCAAGAGAGAGAGAATAAAAATAAAGAAGGAAAAAAATACATGCAAAAAAGCAAGCTTCAATCACAACCCAGTCAAAGAAACATTATTTTTAGTATTTCTAAAGGGAAGATAAAAAAGAAAATCAAATAATCAAGTTTGCGACGAGATAACCACTTCTTAAAATTATTCACTTTAGCTGCTTTAATAACTGAGTGGTGTGAATTTTTTATGGTGTGAATGTTTATAATAACAGAGTGCTCAATACCATTATACTGATGAAACCCATGTAATTGTTAGGTAGAAAAGATACACAAATGTTTTTCTTTTGAAATCCAAAAGAACCTATTTGCTCATCACAGCCGCACACGTTTGGCGGGCCGAGCGACTGAAATTTTTTTCTCCTCGAAAGCCTTAATTGTTTTTTTTTAACTTATTCTCACTGATTTTTCTATTTCCCTCTATGCGTGTGTGTGTGTGTGCGCGCGCGCTTCAGGTCGGGGAAGAGATAGAGAATAATCTGGAGGAGATGGTCGATGTACCGCTGGTAGGATCGAGTTCATCTTTCCTCTTTCCTCCTTTTTTTCTCGATGAATCGCTGCTGCAACATTTTTTAGATCTCCTCCAGTTAATTTGCTCCCATCGGTGGGCCTGATGCGCATCACAGTCGCACGCGTTCGGCGGGCCAACCAACTGGAGATCTGAAAAAAAAACTATGCAGCAGCCTTTCTATCATGAATGTGAATTTAGTTCTGCGCAACACAGCCACATCTATGTGTTAATTGATTTTTTTTTACTTATTGCGACAATTATTAACTGAGCAAATGCATGGTAACTGAATGTTCTAATGAATTCGTTTCTCATCCAAAAATTATGATTTTCATTTCTAAAAATTAAGGAAATATGAAACGGTTGTTATGAGTCGCACTCAGGTGTCTAACGTGAAGGTTCATATTACAGAATCATGCCCGTTTCAAATTAGGAGAAATTCAAGTCCTGTAATTGGGGCCGGATCCGTGGACTGTGACAACATGACATGGGGGTCTAAGAGGAGGAGGCTTAGTACTCGCGTCCTTCCGGTGGCCAAGGCCCGGGTGGCTTGATGGGGTGGCGGCCGATAGGCACGGACATTATTGTCACCTCAAAATATTGTTTCCTCCCTTGAAATATTATTGCCACTATTGAATGTGGCTGTCCTCTCTGAAAATGTTCGCAATAGAAAAATATGAATGCCCTCGCGTTGAATATGGGCGTCTTCACCGAATGGGAGGTGTCCTTACTGAATTTGTATGTCTTCAACAAATATGGGTGCCCTTCACAGAATACGGGCGCTCCCGCCGAATACGGGCGCCCTAGCCGAATATTCGTGCCGACAGGTGCGAACATTACTACTGTTACTCCCCTCAAAAAATATTGTTGTCCTCCTCAAAATATTGTTCTCTTCCTAAAAATATTATCGCCACTCTCAAAATATATTTTTGTCACCTTCGAAATATTATCACCTGCCTCGAAATATTGTCCTCGCCCTCGAAATCTTCTGCGTGCCGATAGGCACGGGCATTACTAGTATATATATATATATATATATATATATATATATATATATATATATATATATATATATATATATATATATATATATATATATATATATATATATATATATATATATATATAAGGTTTTTCTGTCCTTCCTCTCTCCCCTCGAGTTTTGCTCTCCATTAGATCGCATTAGAGAAAGAGAGAGATTGAATTCTTTAGCTTCGCAATTAATCTCCCTCGTCTCGTCGATCTCTATGGGTCTCCATGTGTTTTCGGTCACCAAAAAGAACCATAGTTGAATACGAGATCATCGGATCTCATTGGTCGTGATTTCTTCCTCCCTAGTGACTCAGATCTCTTGCAAGGAAGAACTCAACTTCATCAAGTACAATTGTGGATCGTCATTATCTGGCGCGTTATGGTCGGAGGTACATGAATCGATCACTTCTCTTCCGCCTATGGACTCTAGTCACTCTATGTTCATCGTTTTCAAGATTAATGGTTATCAATAATAGAGACAATTGCATGCTTCGTGTTGAATATTTTTTACAAAATCACTATTTTGGTCCCATTTAGTATTTACTCAATTTCAAGATTTTTTTATCCTATTTTCAACAAATCTTTTTTTTTTTTTAGGAAAAGCAATGAATATAAGTTGGATGGGGTTTCCTCAGTTTTAAATCCGACCCATTATCATCCCTACTTATCGTGGGTGTAAGATCATTGTTACTAACGTGCGGACAACCCACATAATGGACCTCTGTTGTAACTTAAAGCAGACTCCTTCTGGCTTGGTCTATAGGTGGATCAAGAAAGACCAGAGATTTAGACATTTGTTCTGCCTTGATGCAAACAATTACCTACCACCCTGAACGTCAGTGAAGCTTCCTCCCAAACTAATACGGGTTCGACTCCTCTCCACTGATGATCGTCTTCTTGATTGGTTGCTGACAACTAGGGGGTCATGGGATGAATATCCAAGGGGGGATGCCACGTGACCATCCCCAATCGTCGCCGCCACCAACGACCACCCCTGCCGACCACCGACCACCCGATGCCATCCTGCAGGCAACCACCCACGACACGACGATGGTGGTGGGCGGCGGCAGCAAGTGGTGCGCGGTCGCCGCAGGTGATGGCATCCCCCCTTGGTTTTTGGATTGTCACATGTCGCTTCCTAAATTGTCAGCGACCGATAGAGGAGACGATCGATCATCAGTGGAGCCTGTGGAGAGGAGTCGAACCAAACTATCACGAGCAATGCTATTGAACCAAGGTTTACAAACAATTTACATACCCCATAACAGCTATTAGATGTAGTGTGTTAGTATTCTATTAGTCCCACCTCGGTTGTGGTAACATAATGGTGTGCGTACTCTCTCTATATAAAGAGAGGTAGTCTTATGTAATGTAATTGAGATCAATGAGATAATACAAGGAGCTTTTCTCCCCAATCCTATTCTCTCTCCCCCTCTCTTCGTAACATGGTATCAGAGCCAACCCTCTTGGCCTAGGGTTCGACGCTCTCATCTCCGGCCTCGGCCTCCTCGGTCGTCGTCGACGACATCGAGGAGGCCGGGAACAGTAAAATATTTTTTCCCAAGCCGTCCGATCCACCATCGCTGCCGCTGGTCCGTGCCGCGCCCGACAGTGCCCACTGGTCTCGCCCTTGCCCCGTCCGGACGACCCCTGCGCTCTTGATCCTTGTGCAACGCAGCCGTCCGGTCCTGGCCCTGCGCCCGCCGCCTTCTCTCTGGCGCTGCAGCAACCGTGGCACGGGGGGCCAGATCCGGCCCGGCACGGGGGTAATTACCATGACGCGGCGGCCACCGGAGAGCCCGAGAGGTCGTGGATTGTCACCGTGATATTGTCGACACCATCGATCGGCTGACGGGCGAGAACAGGCTACCACATCTGCTGCTGTACGGGCCGCCGGGGACGGGGAAGACGTCGACAATACTGGCGGTGGCCCGGAAGCTGTACGGGGCACCGTGGCCCCGTTGTTGAGGACGAACCCGGTCTGCGGGAGCTGGGCGCCGCTGGAGAGGGTCGCCGGCCGGACGGAGGGGGAACCCGCTCTGCACCACCACCGCGCGCGACGGAGGCGACTCGAGGTCGACCCCCACACGCACGCACACCATTATGTTACCACAACCGAGGTGGGACTAATAGAATACTAACACACTACATCTAATAACAGCTATCTATTGTCTGTCTGTCAAGGCCGAGTAGGATTCATCGGTTGTGGGTGCAATAGGAGACAACTGTGATTGATTCTATTTAACAGACCCAATCACAGCCGTCCGTTGCACCCAAGCCCGATCCGTGTTTTAAGCACCCAACAAGACTCATCTGTGAGAGGGTTAACGCAGCCCCCAGTAAGTTATTAACTTGATTCCAGCAGGTTGAGGTACCAATCCCTTTAGACTTTACCAACTCGATCACCAAATTTGTACGTACGGTCCGATCGATGAATCACACTCAGCACGAACAGGCAAACAACGGACGGATGTGATGGGGTGTGTAATTAGTTTGTAAGTCTTTGTCTGGTTGAATAGCATTGCCCTCCCTATTATGTGGCCCCCCTAGCTGTCTTTGCTCCTATTGGAACATAAAGTGGGGTCTGCTAACATTAGTTAGTTGGGTCCTATAAAAGAGGGTCTGTGACAATGGATCTAACCTAGCACTAGATCGAGGGTTGTTGGCGCCCAACACCATCGTCAATGAATTGCCTTTTGGGTTGCCCAGCCAACTCTGTTTATTTACCAATTTTTGCGTATAGCCCCCAGAAAACTAGGGTAATTGCTTATTAATATCTGAAAACTTTATATTTACATATCAACCCCTTAAATTAGGTTTTTTATGCAAATCAACCCCTCAAGGTAATCATCATCTATTTGTGAGGAATAATCCATATAGATTCATAGTTTACCTTTACCCACCGTTACGAGAAGGACTGGTCTCAAATGACTATTTTATCCTCAAAAGCAGAGTTAACCCAGCCTCGTCTACTCGCCATGTGCTATATTTTATGATTTTTTGTTTGATTCCCTGATCCTAAAAAGTGTAAAATCGTATCAAAAACCATCGTATGAAATTATCAGTGCCTAACCATAAATATACTTGGAATACTCCTCCCAAGTAGACGGTAGTAAGTGTGGGGGTAAATTATGATCATTGTACGGTTTTTCGCCACCAGTCGATTGATGCTTGACTTCGAGTGCGGTGCACTATATAGTGCTGAGCTGTCGTCTTCTAAGTTGTCAAACAGACACTGTTGAATAGATAGATAGATAGATAGAGAGAGAGAGAGAGAAAGAGAGGGAGGAGTTGACACAAGATGTGGTGACGAAGTTCGGCCGAAGCCTACATCTCCATGCGATTAGACCCAACTTTTGAATCCACTAATTCTAAAAAAGTAGAGCCATTATCGACAGACCAAGGAGTGCATATACAAGTAGACAGAGGGCAAAGTGGGCTTGACTAGTGTTTGATTACCAGATGGCTCTGGGAGTTTTGGAAAACAGGAAATGGAATTGAAAATAATGAACTCCGGTCTAGATTATTTATCGAGTCTCCTATTTATATAGCTTTGGGAATTATGGGGCTTTGGTAAATATCCAGGGGGAGATTTACCAGGTCCCAGATCGTCTCCGTTGGCTCAAGACAGGGTTGGCGGGTCCCACTATCGTCTTCGTGGGCCCCATGCAAGACTGGCTGGTCCTAGTATAGTCTTTGTGGGCCACAGGTAGGGGTGGCAAGTCCCACTATAGGGCGTTAGCCAGATTTTACACTTACAGATAGGTTGAGGGGTTTATTTGCACAAGTAATCTAGTTTTTAGGGACTGATATGTAAATATAAAGTTTCTAGGATTTAATATCCAATTATTCTAGTTTTCACGAGGTTATATGCAAAAATCCTTATGTTATATTATTACATAATCTGAATTGGCCAGTACAACCAACGGGCTCTTGTCCTAGTGGTACTTCCTCTCTCCTATGTCAGAGATGCTCGTTGTTCGACTCCCAATATGAACACTGTGGAGCGAACTTTTCTTCAAAGCTGATGTGTCATGTTTGCACGTGCAGATCATGGCCATTGATGTCATGTCCACATAATTATGAAATTTAATAAATAGCAACTATGTTGAGTTCTCCCGTTTTGATCTCTGAAACTTTTTGAGTCCTTGCTCAAGTGTTGTGTCCTCTAACTGCCTGGCTAGTACTGCAAAAAAAGAGAAGAAGAAACACAAGAGCATTACGGTTAACCTCAGAAGAAAAACAAATCATTTTTTTCAAAAGAAGGAGTCACTTATACTATTTATTCTTCTTAGTTATTGTTATGGGTTAATTAACCTTAATCTTGACTGACAAATTTAAGTCACCTCTTTGGTTGAATAATATTTTTTCTTTTCGATCATTATTTAAGCTATTTATGTCCCTTTCTCACCTTGTCTTTGCTGATTGTTTAACAAAAATTCAAGACCACTAAATAAGGGCACAAAAATATGATGGTGGTGTAAATAGTGATTCGAATTATTCTTCGTCATACCCTCATCTCTTCTAGTCCTTGAAGGGACCATGTAAGAAGTCCTGGTAATAGTGCTTTCTGGTTAATGAGCAGGATTTTTGTTGTTGTCTGGTGGCTTTGTGCCCCTTTGCCTGCCTATTGTATGTGTGGCCCCCTAGTTTGTATGGAGTCTAGGGGCTATTGTACCAAAACCAAAGAGTAAATTACACATTGCCCCTCTGAAGTTTAGCTCAAAAACACTTAACCCCCTATAGTTAAAATACATTTTGCCCCCTTCAATTCAGTTTTGATACGATAAAAATTACCAAATGAGGAGATTTGACAAAAGGTGGTATTGTGCTAACATTTCAAACTTCAGGGAGCGATTAGGAACAAAATAAACTACAAGGGGTTAAGCATTTTTGAGCTAAACTTTAGGGGGGCAAAGTGTAATTTACCTCCCAAAAAATATTATACCCTCTTCCCAAAAAAATAATATCCTACTTGTTCTCAATTGTTTAATTCAGCTTTTCTAAGGAACATATGGGTTTAACATGATTCATGTTTAAAAGGGGTAATGTGTCTAGAACCCCTCTCCAAAACTATGTTTAAGCTAAAGTCCCAATAACAGTTCATTTGAGCTCCAACCCTCCTAACTAACCCCATTAATAGGGTGTTAGTGGAGCGTTGTTTGAAGTCAGGCACTTTCATACCAGCACATTGAAAAATTAATTTTTTTTTATCATAACTTCTTCAATTCACCATGGAATCCGACGATTTGAGTTGCGCTGGCATCATCGTCGAATCCTCTATGACTTTACTGGTGTCAGTCATAATTAAAATTAGAAACAATTCTTGTTTTTCATGTGAAAATAGCTATTCAATCATAACTTTTTGTACAGACTCAAGAAAGCCATCCATTGCATTAAGATCCTACTGGTAAATTGCACTCGTCCCAACCGGACGGTTGGGATATGTGTGTTAACAATAATACGCACAAAAAATTCTAGTTGAATAGTTTTAGGGGTGTAAACCGAGCTGAGTTGGATTTTATTTTTTATTTTATTGTGAATGATCATTTGTTCCAAATATGTTTTTCTCCTCTTGTGAATGGCCATTTATTGGTGCAATATTTTTTATGTCAAGTTCTGCAAGTCATCTTTTAGGTTGATTGTTTGTTACGAGGAACTAATACTAATAGGTTGATTGTTTGTTATGACAAACTAATCCACCTAGCCGCTTAGGCCATGTTGACGAACTCCCAACATAGCTTGTGCATCTCCTTCATGACCATCTTCATCATCATGTTCGACAGATTCATGCGCATGTGTATCTTATCGAGCCTTATTTCACGATGCTCCAACATTTCTCTGATCCAGTGATAGCGCATATTAATATACTTAGTATGCACGTGGCACATTACATTCTTACTTAGCTCTATCATATTCTGATTGTTACAATACAGATAACATTGCTCATACTTTAGATCAAAATCCTGAAAAAACTACTTCAACCAAAAAAGTTCCTTTCCTGCTTCAGTAAAAGTGATGTACTTAGCTTCAGACGTCGATAATGCAATACACTTCTGGAGCTTCGACTGCCGCGACATGGTTCTCATTGACAACGTAATGCATTTACTTTTTAAGAATATTAATTTTAAAAATAGAGTATCGATTTATAAAACAGAGTATCAATTGATATTCTAGTGGCAAATAATGTTTAATTATTTATAATAGATAATATTTATATTAAATTATATTTTAAATGGTTTCTACGTTAGTTTGAATCATTTGTGATGGCACATTTGTTTAAAGTATCAATTCAAAAATAATGTATCAATTCAAACTCTGATGGCGAGTGGTGTTTAATTTTTCATAATAGATAATATTTCATCTTAATTGTGTTTCAAATGGTTTCTGGGCAAGCTTGAATAATTTGTTATAGTTCACTTGTTTAGAGTATCAATTCAAAAAATAGAGTATCAATTCAATTTTTTAGAGTATCAATTGATTTTCTGGTGATAAATGATGTTCAATTACTTATAATAGATAATATTTCATTATTAATTATGTTTAAAAAAGAGAGTTCTAGACAAGTTGGAACCATTAGTGAGGGATCATTTGTTTAGAGTATCAATTGGTATTCTGATAACAAATGGTGCTCAATTATTCATAATGGACTATAGTGTTGCTGGTCTTTACTAAACCATCAGTACTTTAGGCGTGAACGGGTTGTCAGTGCTTTGGGTGCGAGTAGATCATTGGCAAAATCATCATCTTGATCCTCCTTTTCTCCATGAGTGTTGAAGTCTTAAATCGTTGTATCGGCCAAAACTCTTTGGGTCGTGGTTAAGAAAAACCACACGATAGACGTCACGAATACTGAAATCATTATCTTGGCCACGGATAGCAGTGGCTAATCATTGGAGTCGTCAATGGTCGTTGCCGAGTGTCTAGGAGGAAGAGGGTTGAGTCATCCTTTCTCTATTGTCCATGTGTATAACAATAATAATTGTAGATGTTTTGGCATGTTCAACACTATTTTCACATATAGTGATCCACTGTTTGGCTTAGGATTCTGCACCAATGTTGTATATGGTTAGATGAGGATTCCATCACTTTGAAATCGTCAAATTTGGTCGAGAATCAAAAAATTTTATAAGGTTTGAAGTGGCCTCGGGTTCATTCTTTCCTCGTGCATATATGTGTTAACAACAAATATGGATGTTTTGGCATGGTCATCATTGTTTTCAGGTGCAGTGAATTACTGTTTGGCTCAGGTTTCTACACAGATGTTGTAGAGGGTGAGATGAGGATTCCAACGTTTTTGGAATTGTCAAATTTGGTTAAAAATCAAGAAATTTACAAATGTTTAAATTTGCCTCGGTTTCATTCTTTACTCGTGTACATGTGTGGCAGCATCAAATATGCATGTTTTAGCATGGTTGGCACAGTTTTTAGGTGCAGTGAATTATTAGTTGGTTCAGGTTATTACACGGATGTTGTAGAGGGTTAAACAAGGATTCTAACGCTTTTTTAATCGTCAAATTTTGTTGAGAATCAAGAAATCTATGAAGGTTGAAGTGGCTTCGATTTCATTCTTTCCCCTATGCAGGTTTGATAATTTTTTGTGGTTTTTTTTTTATTTGACTGTTGCTTCATCCTAGCGTTAGTAACAACGTGAATCGCTATTTAAATAAAACATTTTTTGAAGGGCCGGAGCTCAAAAGGAAAACTTGTCGGGACTGGAGCTCAAATCCATCTTCTAAGAAGGGTTTTTCACAAATTTCCCCTTAAAAACGTCTCAAATGTACATATCACACTGCATTAATTACAGTCGTAGAACAGTTGGTAGTGGTACCGCTCCCTGTGAGCACTATCTCTGGTTCGATACCTCTTCTCGATGTGGCACTTCCACTCGCTAAGGTGCCGACTTCCTGAGGGCCAAGTGGGCCCTTTATTTTGGCCGTTTCGGCTCCTATGGCTGTGTAGATGTACATCTGTTGTGGTGACTCTTGGGTCTATCTAGGAACCCACTATGTATCCAAAAAAAAAAACTATGGCCTTTTTTTTCCTAATTTGGCATGCACGATCAACATTGCAACTGTCGAAGCTCAGCTTCAAAACGTTCGAAACCGTTCACTAGTCTATATATTGCCAACATGCTTATTATCAAATGTCGATGCCGCACAACATGGTCCACATGATATGCCACATAGCATGGTCCACATGATCACCATCAATGTCGATGCCACATATTAATGGTAGGGGTGGCAATGGGTCGGGTCGTGTCGGGTTCGTGTCATATCTAGTCGGGTTGTGTCCAAAACCCCCAGACCCGGACCCGACCCATTTAACTAATCGTGTCTGGATCCTAAACCCGTACCCGACCCGATAATAAACGGGTAGACCTGGTAAGACCCGTTTATCACCTGGGACTATTCAGTTGACCCGATCCCACCCAATCCGACTCGACCCGACCTGACCCAGAAGACCCGCTGGTATTATATATTATAGTATCGGATTGCGGGTAGACCCGACCCGACACGACCCGTTGAATACTAAACGGGTCTTCTCGGGTCTACCGTGTCCAGACCCTAAACCAAGACCCGACCCGTTTATTAAACGGGTCTATCGTGTCGACCCGTTTACGACCCGAACCCGTTTAGCCCTAACCCAGACCCACTAACTTCGTGTCGGGTCCGAAATTGCCATCCCTAATTAATGGTACTCGGGTTTTAACGTCCTGCTACCAGTTTCTCTTATCCCAGATGGAGTCGAGGCTCAATGGGTGGAAAGCGAGGTTACTGTCGCAGTCCGGTAGGTTGACCCTACTGCACTCTGTCATGATGACTCTTTCTGTTCATATGATGGCAGCGGGGGGGGGGGGGGGGATCCCGTCAGGAGTGTTACACAAGATGAATCAGATTAGTCGGGCTTTTTTTTTAGGGACATGTTGTCCATGAACGAAGGCTGCACTTGGTGACCTGGGGCGAAATCACACAAGGGCGAAGGTCCGGGGGATTGATGCTTCAGATTTTTCTCCTTCAACAGATACAAATGAATATAGCAACTATCGATTATCTTCTGCATAGCTCGAAGGCTGGAGCCCAGTGGATTCAAGCAGAGGCACAACTGACAAGTGATATATAGTTGGCACCACCAGCAAAATAAGGGCGTATCGAGTGGACTCGCTGCTCTCTTTCGGTGAGTAATGAGGATGGCAGATGATAGCAGGGGGTTGAGACTGAAGTTTAGAATGCTTCTTCAGTCAATACGGGGGTGGCCGGGAAGGACTGAATAGGTAGTTGCTCACTTATGGCCGGGGGAACATCTTTGGCACTCCGAGTGTTCACATTTTTGTATGGAAAGTCTTGTATGACACCTTACCTACGACTGTGTTGCTGCAAAGGTGTATGCATATGGGATTTTGTTCTTGCTCTTGGTGTGGGGAATAGAATGAAGATGTTGGGCATATCTTTTAGGAGTGCCCAAGGGTAGGGAAGATTTAGCGGCAGATAAAAAGTGAATCTGGCCTCGATTTTTTTGACTTACCTCTTCTTCAACCATTGGACAGGAAGAAGGGACAAGGTCTTATGCCTATTCCTGGTGAGGTTTTTGCGGTGGCAATGTGGCACCTATGGAAGGTAAGATGTGCCAAAATTTTTAACCATGTTGGAGAACCGGTGCACCAGATTGTTCATAAAAGTTTGAAGGAGTGTGCCAAGTTCATTCATAGGTCGTCGACCAATGATGGAGTGGTGGTGGGTCCAGAGGTTGAGTATGTTCTCTGGGTAGATGGATCTTTCAGTTCATCGGAGGAGATGGCAAGTGCTGCGTGGGTTTTGGCTTCCCGGAATGGAGTTCTGCAGGCTACAGCGTCGTTTTACTGTCGGGTACGGACCCCCTTACAAGCTGAATTGTGGGGGCTCCATGGAGCTTTTGCAGAGTTGGGAATGTTCTAGTGTTAACGGATGCAAAACAAGCTCGTGATGCATTGGTGCTAGGCAAGGGCAACGATAGTGAGGTATGTTCTCTTTATCGTCTCCTGCTTACACAGGTGGCAGGAATTGGCGAGGGTTACAGTTCAGTGGGTGACTCGTTCGGGGAATCGGGCAGCAGATTGGTTGGCTAGGGAAGCCCATCTGTATGGGAGGAAAGGTTTTTGGGAAGTAGAATTCCTAGAAGTGGTGGTGCATGGGTCTTGTGTGGGAAGACCTTCAGGTTATAATGTAATGGCCACGCCCTAAATACCATTTAAAAAAAAAAAGCATCAAATCCAATGGCGCTGAGTTGGCCGCCGCATTTGTGCAATTCCTCCATTTCCGATTTACCCCTTGTGCATTTAGCCATCTTTTCCGACGGGAGAGGTGAGCCGTAGTCTTTGAGCCCAGCCTTTTTCGGAGGCAGGGTTATGGAGTATGGCCATCACATTTGCCATCTTTTCCGGCCCTGGAGATCAGGCAACCATGTTTGAAAACTTTTCCAGCGGCCTGGCCACCGATTATATGTTAATCAGCCTTTTATTTAAGAAAAATAACAACATAGCCACCAGGGTGAACCTTGGCCGCCGGTAAAGAGCCATCATGTTTAAGTACCATGGCCCTCGATCCCTCGGTCATGGTACTATCATTCATAACTCTCTTTTTTTAGTGCATCCATCGACATCACATCTGAGGGGGGTAGGTGGGAACCTCTACCAATTAACTACTAGATGGAAGCTGGATTTGATCCCAGGTCTCTATCGACGCAAATTATCATTAACTTGCAAGGAAACATTAATCAAAGCTCAAGGAGGCTTTGTAAAGTATCAAACCCTCAAAATAGATAGCTCAAAGTCCACTCCACTAACAGCCCCTCAGAGTTTGTATCTTCAGGCCCAGGCCCAGGCCCAGGCCCATGCCTAGGCCCAGGCCCGTATCTTTATTGCCAAGTTTCCCCATATGCCAGAGTAGAACTGAAGCACAAAGAGCTAGCCCCCACCCAAACCCTAAGTAACACATTGTGTGGAAGCAAACCTAGCAGAAAGCCTTAGCATGGGAGCCAAGTCATTTTGCAACCTAATACCAAAACCTTACTCATCTCCTCCCCCATTACAAATACTCACCCAACCCCCTACCATCCTCTTCATCCCCTTCTCCACCATTGCCTACACAATGCCAACCTATAGCTACCCTTACCTCTCTCCACCACCGCCTCCCCGCTCCTCCCCTCCGCTCTCGCCTCCTCCGTTGTTTGCTCCACCACCGCCACGAAAGCTGGCTCCACCTCCCCCTATATTGTTCCCACCACCACCTCACATCACTCCTCCATTGCCTCCGCCGCCAGCTCCCCACCACACCGTCATCATCATCGTGTTTGTGTCCCTCGGTGGCCTCTTCTTCCTTGCGTTCCTCGCAGTTGCTCTCTTCTGCTTCATCAAGAAGAAGAGGAAGACGGTCGAGAAGTCTGAGTTGGTAAATGTCGAGGACCACGTTCGTGTCCACGAGGTCATCATCCCCGGCCCCCATGGCCAAGAAGTAACGGCCCTATCAATCGACGAAGACATCAAGGTCCAAGAAGTGATCAAGAAGATTGAACACGTCGGTGAGGCTTCGAGCACGGGGCCGGGAGTGGAGGCTTATCGTCCTCCGGCCTCTGAGCACCACCACTTTCTTGTGGATCACAAGGGCTAGGAGGAGAGGACGTACGTAGTTCTTGGGTGGAGATGCAATGTTAAATTCATAATAAGGGTGATTGGGGATCAACTGTTCATTCATTTCTTGAGTTCATGGTAATAATGTGAGATAATTATTGAAGTGTGAATAGAAAAATAAATGAAATATCGTGTGCATTTTTCAGGAATATTTTATTATAAGAAAAAAATGAAGGGGGACTTGGTGATAGCTCCCTGAGAAAGGAATCAACTTGCAATAAGCCATCCTACAAGTTCCGTATTGCAATAGCTTCCTCCTGAAATCCCGCCGAACCAAATAGAAAAAAAAGACAATAACACCTAGCCCAAGTTCATTAAATTTACATTTTTTACCACTCTTTAAGACAAACCATTTTTTGCATAAAAACAATTAAAATCACTCCAGATTGTCGATTTAACAACAAAACATTTTTTTTTTTTGCATATTTTCATTAAAAAAATTATTCTGCCAACTGACCAAATAGATACTCTTTTTTACCTAATTGTTATCCTTTATGTACGGGATAGAATCGGCTTGGTTTCGCATAGTTAAATATATTTTTTATCACAAAAAAAACCATATTGTGACCAAATGACCAGAAATATCGCTACAATCAATCGACACTTAAGAGTTAAGGCATTCTACCATGTCAAATTGTTACTCTTTGCTAACGAATTATTACTCTTTACCAATTGTTACTTTTTTGCTACAATTGTTTCACTTTATATGTCGGGCTAAAATTGTCATTTAAATTGTTTTTGTTATTACATGTGCGCGACAGAAGGAGCCCGTGTTAGCTATAACTAATGGATCTTTTTGCTCTTTACTCTTTTGCTACGATTGTTACACCTTTATCTATATGGGTAAAATTATCATTTTAAAATTTTCAATGTTATATGTGGGCGGGAGAAGAAGTTAGTGTTTGCCAAAGTTCAACTTCAGGGGCTTAACGTTAAGTTCAAACTTTACATACCCTTGACGTTAAACGAAAACTTTTTAATTAAGGAGCTAACGTTAATAACCCCTAAAATAAAACATAAACTTAGGAGATACTTTTAAGCTCTAGTCCCGATTATTAATCCTTTGAGCTCAAACCCCTCCCGAAAAGACAGTTTTATATTAAATCTTTGTTGACTTTTTCAACCCCTATAAAATAACAAAAACACCCCTTCCATTACCTCTCGTGCAACAAAGAATCAATAGTGTTTGTACCGCGATTGCTACAACAACCAAATTGATACTCTGCTAACCCGAATTAATACTCTAGAACCGTTAATATGCTACAACGATTATGGAGTACCAATTCGGACAGTAGAGTATCAATTCAGTTGCTACAGTGAAGTCATTGTAGCTGCTACGGTGATTTTACTACTGTAGCAACTGAATTGATACTCTATTACCCGAATTGATAATCCAGAATCCATGTAGCAGTTATAATAATTTTGGAGTATCAATTCGGGCAATAGAGTATCAAATTCGGCTGCTATAGTGAAATCACTGTAGCTGCTAAAGTGGAATCATTGTAGCAACCAAATTGATACTTTGTTGCTCGAATTGATACTCCATGCTAAATCGTTACTACCATAGTGGTTTCACTGTAGCAGCTACAGTGAAATCACTATAGCAGCTACATTGTTTTGGATCTATTATTGAGGATTTCATTGTACCGCACATGTTAAAAAAAAAATTATACATCTCACAGTACAGCTGCTATAGGGGCAAAATGATTATTTAAAAAAAGGTGTGAGGGTGGGACTTAAATGTTAAATGCAACAGATACAAGGGTTTATTGTAATACTGGGTTAGTTAAAGGGCCTTAGATCGACTAATAGCCCCCTTTTTTGTAATGTAAGAGAGAGTGTGAGAGAGTGAAATGAGAGATAGGGAGGGATGTATATTTAAAAGGGGTTTTTGCTGAAAACTAAGCAGCCAATAATCAGATTCCACTGAAATTTCAAAATACCATCTAAGAAAAGATAAACTTTAACTGATTAAATAGGCTTTAATTAAGGAAAACAATTAAATTCTCCACTTACTAACTTGACTGCAAATTATGTAACAAACATGGGGGCCGGGTGGGGTTTCAAGTGCCTTTCAGCATAACTTAAATTGATTTAGGGGGTGGTTTTACATAAAAGATTATAAGCCACAAAAAATATAGGGGGACTTAGTGATGGATTAGTCCCTATAAAAATGTTTTGATTTGCAATAAGGACGCGAACAAGTCCCATTTCACATCAGATCCCTGGACAAGTAGAAGAGCAGTCGGATTGGATGTATCATGGATATGGGTAACATGCACCTATCTTGGTTGTGTGTAAAATTATTCTTCCGTGCATAATAGAGAACGGTCTAGAGGGATTTAATGCAAACGACAAACATTAGCCATCAATAACCTTAAACGGAACTTGCTATCGGGACTGGTCACTAATTTTTCCAAAAATTAATTGATTCAAGGGATCAATATGCAAAAAAACCAGGAAGTCACACCAATTCTCTATCCGTAATAGAAACAAAGATATATTCTTCTAACCCGCCATCGGATATGGGAGTTGGCAAGGCAAACCAATGCTTAGGTGAGGAGGTTGTGGGTTCAATTCCTCATCCCCTCGAGTTACCGAGGAGTGTGTATAGAAACTTCCGAGTGGGCCGGTGCGCATTTCCGAAAGAATTAATCTGATCTCAAAGTGGATCAATTCCCCAAAAACTTTCAGAACACACACACACACACACACACACATATATATATATATATATATATATATATATATATATATATATATATATATATATATATATATATATATATATATATATATATATATATATATATATATATATATATATATATATATATATATATATATATATATATAGAGAGAGAGAGAGAGAGAGAGAGAGAGAGAGAGAGAGAGAGAGAGAGAGAGAGAGAGAGAGAAATGCTTGAATGCGGCATGCGGTAAGTGCGGCACCTACCGCATGCCGTCTGATGCACCGCTGCGTGCATGCGATGCACGCAGCGCGTGCATCAGACGGCTGCGGTACGGTGCCGCACGTACCGCATGCCGCAGCATAGCATGCCCCTATATATATATATATATATATATATATATATATATATATATATATATATATATATATATATATATATATATATATATATATATATATATATATATATATATATATATATATATATATATAACGAGAGAGAGAGAGAGAGAGAGGAAACGGGAAATGAGCTGCTAGCTTATTTTTTCATTTGGGCTGTCACTGCTGGCCATCCAATTCCCATAGAGTGAAGGTCCAGATCTCCTTTTAAGATCAACCACCCCCCCTTGAGATCGCATCTCTCTCTCCCAACCTCCAGCCTCATCCCCGAACTCCAGCCCCCTTGCCAGTAAACCGCGCTCATCCCCGACCTCCATCCCTCTCGTCGGTGAATCGTACTCCGCTGGATCCTGCTCCCATCCGGCAGCCCCCTGCCCCAACCCCTCTGATCTTGCCCTTCGCTCTCTCTCTCTCTCTCTCTCTCTCTCTCTCTCTCTCTCTCTCTCTCTCTCTCTCTCTCCCAATGATCACGTCGGCAGCCCCAACCTCTCCCCCTCCCCGACCACGATCGGCGTCGGAGGGGAAGGTCGAGGCTACGATCGGGGCCGGAGGGGGAGAGATCGGGATGTGATCCAGCTGGAGGGGAAGGGGGCTACCGGAGGTGGAGGGGAAGGGGCTACCTTTGATCGGCACCGAAGGGGAAAGGGGGGGGAGCGCTGTCGGAGATGGAGGGGAAGGGGGCTACCTGCAATCGGCACTGGAGGGGAAGGGGGCTGCTGGAGGTGGAGGGTGGTCGGGGCTGGTATGATCCATCGTCGGGGCTAAAGGGCGAGTGCGATTCACCGGCCGGAGGGGAAGGGGGCTGTCGGAGGTGGAGGGTGGTCGGGGCTGGTATGATCCATCGTCGGGGCTAAAGGGCGAGTGCGATTAGCCGGCCGGAGGGGAAGGGGGCTGCTGGAGCCGGAGGGGGCGAGAGAAAGGCTGAGGGTGAGGGCGCCTCCAGTGGTCGGCTGTGTGTAGGCTGCCGCTCGAGGGGGGGGAGAGAGAGAGAGAGAGAGATGGGTTCAGCTGTGTATATTACAGTTGTGAAATGGTTTTTTTTTTTTAACCAACGATTGGATCGTTGGAATCGGACGGTTAAGAGCTGACAACCTAATTTCAAATTAGGCTATCAGCTCATACCCCGTATTCTCTCTCTCTCTCTCTCTCTCTCTATATATATATATATATATATATATATATATATATATATATATATATATATATATATATATATATATATATATATATATAAAGAGAGAGAGAGAGAGGGATGCTTGGTTGCGCTGTGCGCTGCCGGGGAGCAAATGCGTTGTGCGCTGGTGACCGTCCGATCGGATCAAATCAACGGCAGACGGAAATCCCACGGAAACCCCGCTCAAATCCCTCTCTGCTATCTCGGCGAAACCCGTGACCGTCTGATCCCCTGGATCAGACGGTCTGATCCCGTGCAGCACACACCGGCAGCAATGTAATCCGTCGGTTCGATTCCCATCCGTTGGATCGATGGGAATCAAACGGACGAAATGGATTTTCGTTGTTACTGTAGCGGCTACAGTAACAGCGAAATTGGATTTCATCCTTTCGATTCCCATCGATCCAACGGATGGGAATCACCCGGCCTAATTGTGTGTTAGTTCGATTCCCATCCGTTGGATCGATGGGAATCGAACGGACGAAATGGATTTTCGTTGTTACTGTAGCCGCTACAGTAACAGCGAAATTGGATTTCGTCCGTTCGATTCCCATCGATCCAACGGATGGGAATCGAACCGACGGATTACATTGCTGCCGGTGTGTGCTGCACGGGATCTCACGGGTTTCGCCGAGATAGCAGAGAGGGATTTGAGCGGGATTTTCGTGGGATTTTCGTCTGCCGTTGATTTGATCCGATCGGACGGTTACCAGCGCACAGCGCATTTGCTCCCCGGCAGCGCACAGCGCAACCAAGCATCCCTATATATATATATATATATATATATATATATATATATATATATATATATATATATATATATATATATATATATATATATATATATATATATATATATATATATATATATATATATATATATATATATATATATATATATATATATATATATATATATATATATATATATATATATATATAAAGAGAGAGAGAGAGGGCTGTTACAGTGAGCTGTGAGCTGCCGGGGGGGAAAGTGAGCTGCGGGTATTTTGCCCCCCCAAGAAGTTATGGAATTTGATGAAATTTGGTGAGGTTGTTGCCTAGGATAAGATGATCATCCTCACCAATTTTCATCAAATTCCAAAACTTCTAGCGTGGCCAAATGGTTGAAGCAATTTCTACAGATTTTAACGGTGACTGCGGATGGCAGAAATTGCTTCGACCATTTGACCCCCCTAAAAGTTTTGGAATTTGATGAAAATTGGTGAGGATGATCACCTTATCCTAGGCAACAAATTTCATCAAATTCCATAACTTCTTGGGGGGTCAAAACACCCGCAGCTCACTTCCCCCCCCCTCCCGACAGCTCACAGCTCACTATAAAAGCCCTATATATATATATAGCTCACAGCTCACTGTAACTGTAACACCTGTGGTGTTAGATTTGAGAATAATAGAAATCCTCCATGGCTAGTTTCGTCTTTTTACAGCCAGACTTTTTCTTTGGGCTTTTTCTCAATAAATGGATCGTAAACCTATGAGATGTTTTACGTTCACATTCTCCGTAACTTCGAGCATGTCACGATGGTGCGTTCCGTGTAACGATCAGGTGTATGCGCAGCCAGTTTCCGCAGCCCGGCAGATAAACCCTAGAAAAATGATAATTGGTCGATAGTTGTAGCTGTTTTGTTTCTTGCAAGAGATCGGGTGATCGGATCATAACGAAACAAGATACGTTAGATGAGGCTCTGAGAGAGCCTTCCAATGAGCCTGAGTTAGGGTCGATCCGACACCCGGGTGAATAGTTATTGTTATTTTAAGTTTTGGAGTCTTTCCTTCTTTTTGGGAGATCTAGAAATTAGAAAATTATGTACCAAGTGCTGACACGTTCGCGTTGACGAGACCTTTCCAACGAATCCTCTCGGGCCCTATTCCGACTTCCGGTTTGATAGTTACAAGTGATTAGTCTTTTCAACCCGGTTGATGGACGAATCGCACCCGGATTCCAACCGAACCCGGTTCAGGGCTCGGGACCGAGCCCGACTAGCCCTAGAGCCTACCTCTCGGTCTCCTAGCATAATTTTAGGTCTCTTGACCTCCCTCCCCATTTATTTAAAATCCGAAATTCGGATGGGAATTATCGGGCAGGATTGGGATGATATATCCCTATCTTTCTTATCCTTATCCCCTCCCGCTAAGGTCTTAACCGACCCTATCCCCAACCCTTATCACAACAGCCTCCCCCCTTTATATATGAACCGAGAGAGAGGGAGAGAAATAGAGAGAGAATGAGAGGAGAAGAGAGAGAACGGGAGAAATAGAGAGAGAGAACGAGAGGAAGAGAGAGAGAACGGGAGAAGAAGAGAGAGAACGCGAGACAGAGATGGAGAAGGAGAAGAGATCGAGGGAGATTGGAGCAGCCGACCCGCCCCTCGCCGGAGCCCCGGCGAGCACGCCGAGACCCCCAGGTCAGCCACCCTCCTCCCCTCATCCCCTCCGCGACCCAACCCCGCGACCCCCGGCCCTTCCTTCTCCCTTGCCGCGGCCCGCACGGGCGGACACCGCCGCCGCACCGAGCCTCTCCCGGCGATCGCCGACGCACCACCACTGGTCGTAGACCCCGCGCGAGCCCCCCTCCGTCCGAGCCCTTGGGAGTCCGACGGTCGCTCCGGCCGCCTCCCACCGCGCCTCCTCCGTGGGGGTGGTGCGGGAGAGGCCGGCCGAGCGCTCGCCGGCGCTCGCCGGCCGCCCCTCCCGCCGGCCGCCGTCGCGCAGGAACCCCCCCACGGCTGGACTCGTGGAGAAGATGATCAGGGGGGGGGCAAATAGGTAATTTCCTATGTTTTATTTAAACCCAGAACCCGACCCGAAAGACCTATTGCATTACACCCAGACCCGACCCGTTTAACCCCGAACCCGACCCGACCCAACATGGCACTGCAGACCCGACCCGACCCAGCAGACCTGACCCAACCCATATAGTGAACCGGTCTGGTTCACCTGAACCAGACCTATGAACCAGTCGATTTTGGTTCGACTGCCATTTCTCCGTCCGAACTCGGAATTGGACGAAACTAGCGCCATTTCGACCGGCTCGGAAATTCCTACCTGTTGGTCATAGTCTAGAATAGTAATTATACTGTTTAATACCTTGTTTTATCCTTTGACCCGATATTATCGTGGTACCGTGGTTTGACCGTCGTTTCATCGTCCGAACTCGGATTCGGACGAAACCAGCGGCATTGTGCTCAGAACTTTGAGTCCCACCTATTAAACCTAGAATATAACCCTAGAACCTCTTCTACCCTGGTGACCCAGCCATGCGATCGGTTTTACCGGTTATACGTGGTTTGACCCGAAACCATCCGACCGAAGTCGGATTCCAGCAAAACTGGAACCATCGGAAAGGGTTCTTCGAGCCCGATTTGATGAGTAGGTTTAGCTTCTGTTTACTTGATTGGCCTCGTAGTGTTTAGGTTCGAGTTCTTCAATCGCAAGGATTTGCGTGCTGTCGACTCAATGTTGGTCCCCTATCGAGGGTGCCCAATTATCCTTGGCATAGAACCCTTATCGTAGATTCTTTTGTTTTAATCGATAGAGTTGTGATGCGGAGCTGTGGTTGTTATCAGACTGTGATTGTGGTGATCCAACGGAGGCGGATCAGAGGCAAATAGCAACTAGCAGGAGTCGTGTGCGATCGACAACCAGGTGACATCTACTACCCTTGTGTGGTCTTTAATAGTGGGAAATGAGAATGACTAAGGGCAGGTGTCCATGACACTGCATGCGGGCCCCGCCGGGCATCGTCGCATGTGGTCAAGTGGACCCCGCCTTACATGCGGAGTCGCGAGTCCGGCGACGCATGCTTAAAATATTAATAAAATAATAATAATGACTGCTTTTGTTTGTATGGACACCGTAATTAGGATTCCCTTAAATTAAATAATAAATTGAATAACTAATAATTATCGGAGCCCACCCTCCTGAGAGGAGTATGGCAACCCTAGCACACGGGTCACTGGGATGAGTGTTTTACTTTATTGATTTATTATGTCGCATAGGTTGCGAGAGCAGTACGGGACCAGGGATAAATTGTTGGAAATTGATAAGCATTAAATAGACTTTTTGTAGCTTCATTGTATATATTGAAAGATGTTATATGAGAATCTACCTGGTTAGAAGGTAGGGACCCCGTGCGTGCAAGGGCCGTGAACCACCCTGCGCGTACAGCCGAAGTTAAGTAGGTTAGGGGTCACGGGCAAGGGTTGTGGTAAAGCCAATAGGTGGTGCCCTCGAGTAGGGATTGGCCTAGCAACCCTGTCCCGGGGAGTTGAAGTCCCCATAGTAAAGCAAGTTGGGCGGTAGAGCTCCACCTTGAAAGACGGGAAACCCCTTATGATCATCTGGGTGACTAGTGCATGGTGTTGGTGGATGCACGGCGAGAGAGTTGGCCCTTTACATCGAAATAAAAGGCCCTATAGTAATGCCTGACCGGGGGCAGGATGAACAAAATATCCGGGGTTCACATTTTGATAGTGTGTGTTTTATCTATATATGAATTTAGAATTGTGTGACTGTTTACATGATGACTTCGTGACTTTATATGA